>VXBC01007021.1:161422-207637 GCA_013399945.1 Ploceus nigricollis
AAAAAAAAAAAAAAAAGGAATACCAGGAAACAATCTGATGTCACTATGCACTACATTTCATTCCAGGTAATGTATGCAAAAGCTTTAGAGCTTTCCTAAAATGCATAGCTAGTTTTCCAACTCCAGTTCTGTGTAAAAGAAATGGTTTATGCTGTCTGTCTAAGATGAAATTTTAAAATAAATTAATTATTGTGTATACCATTTTGTTTCACAGGAATGGATTTTCGTTTTCATTTCTTGCCTTTTATACTCCTTTACTCATGCACACCTATTTTGCTTAAATTGGTAGATTACTGAGCTTGGATTTGAACTCTAGGAAATTTTAGGAAAACAAGTTCAAATTCTAACTTGGGATGAACATCAGAAAAGGTTTCAGAATTGTAGTCTCCACCTGTGCTTTTCATGGTACCCAGGGCTTTTCTTTGAGTGACTACAGGCTTATGTGTGTACATTTGCACAGAGCTTTTCTTGTGCATCTGAGGAGCTGGAATGGGACACATGTTTTATGTAATTGTATCCACAAGACAGTGATCATGTGTCCTCTTGTGCATTTGTGTGGTAGAAATTATCAGAATATGTTCCAGGCTCTTTATTCCTTTTGGGTGTCTGAGTCAAAGTGTTTTTCTTTACTGGTGTTTTTTTTGTCTTGTTTTTTTAAACCAGGCAGCATCTGTCTCTATTTACCTAACTTAATACTGGTATTATTTTCAGTTTTTGTTTCATCTCTCCTTAAAGTAGTTCTAATTTTCAGACTAGGTAATTTTCTGATGTTTAGAAAAATGCTTTTTTTAAATGGATTTTTTACACCAGCTAAATTCAAATGTGTTTGGATACATTCTTTTCTATGATTTGTACTTTTTGTGAGAAGAGCATTTTCAGGAAAGGTTTGCAGTATGTTTAAACTTCAAACTGAAACAGGAAGAGCTTCAGGAGTTTTGTACAGGTATTTCTTACCCTTTTAGTGACCTACTGTGCTGCAGTTGATAGAAGTGAGCCTGGAATGGGGTCTGGTCACGTACTCCAGAAAGGTGTGGACTTGGCTGTCAGGAGATGAGGCAGGTGGAAGATGCAAAGTTCCCTCAAACAGGTCATATGTAACTTCTTTGTTCTAGCTTGCTGTTTGGTGTTTGTGACTCCTATTAAAACAAACAAAATAAAAAAAAAAAAACAACCAAACAAGGCTTTATACAAGGTCTGTTCTTCAAAGGCCTCTAACGAGTTTTGATTTTTTCTAGCAACAAAGGCTGTACCTGTAGGTAGATTCAGACTTCAAAGACAGATGGATTTATTCAAACAGGAGACTGCTCTTTTTGCGGGGGTGTTGTGGAGCATGGTGTATGTTCATATGAAAGAAATTTCTACTACCAAACACTAGCCTGAGTTCTTCCGTATAAACATGAAATGTTTTTCCTTCATCCATGGTTTCTTCTGCAAATGGCATCTGAAGCTGGCAACATAATTGTGTCATTAGCTTCAAATGAGTTGCAAATCAGAGGCAGTCTTGTTTCTGGTTTCCTCCCCCTTCTCAGCATTTTTGAGACAGGTAATCCTGATTCCAAGCTTTATGAGGTTGGAAAATCTCATTCTAAAGGATACTGATTACTATTACAGAAGGTTACAACATCTGTTTTTGTTTGTTCTTTGTCCTTCATCTGTATCTACATCCATTTCTGAAAATCTTTCATCAGTATCTTCTTTCATAAGAATCAGTTTTTATTTTCATATTTAAATAGTGAGAAGCAACGGCTATTATGGATGGGCTTTATGTGACACTTTCATCTGTGGTGTAGACATCCACAGCTGAGAAGTATTGTAATGTCTCTTTAGAAGCAGTGGGCAGAAACAATGACCTGCAGAGACATTAAATTTGTAATTCTCAGATCTTGAATGAATGGATATCTGCTGTGTCTACAAGTGCTGTTGTCTTTCGATTTATCTTAAAAGGTTCTAGACCACAGTGTTAGGTGTGGATATTTGTTTTTACTGTAAGTAAAAACACTGAGCTTAATTCCTGTTGGTCCAGAGAAGATGGTTTTCACTTGCCAGCTGTTTGCTGGTATTGAGAGGGAATTAAAGGAAGGAGTTCTGTTTAAGACTTGAGGCAAATGCTTGTATGGCCAAGTCTAAATTCAAATTGATGACATTATGTTTAGCTGTACCACCGTCTAAACACAGTGGTTGAAAGAGGTCTTCAGATGTTCAGAATGCTTATTTCCAAACCGTGCTTCATAAGTCACATCTGCAGCTTATGGGCCAAAAGTGTTAACAGCAGAATATTTTATTACTCTGCTGCTTCATCTAGAGCATGGTGATCCTGGATCTGAGAAGTGATGTAATATTTTTCTCTTCACAGTTGTCTTGGTGAAGGCCCACTCTCACAATCAGATGCAGAATATTCAAGAAGTGTACTCCTTATTACCAGAATTTTGTGTCATTTCATGCTGCTGAAGGTTTTAGAATTTGAGCATCATAAATGGCCTGCTTCTTAATTCATGGAGCCTCCTGCAGAGTCTCTACTGCCAGTACTATCTCACATATGTTAGGTCATACAGCTGCTAGCATTTTCTTTTGGGCCTAGATGGGAGATGTGGTGTATTATGGCTGCTTCTGAGAGTTCCTTGGAAGGTTTTGATTTTGCTGATCTGAAGAGTCATTGAATGTCTGCATGTCTTCACATTTTCGGTCCTTGAGCATTTTGGTAAAGCATGCTTTTTTTCAGGGCCAATGGATTTTGTGTGCAATTTCAGCAACTTTGCCTCATTTGAGGCTCTGATCCCCAGTGGAACATTCACCTACTATTTATTTTGAAGGGGCTTTAAACATGTCCCTAAAATTTTTTAATGGAGGAGATGCTCCAGAATGAGAATGAGCTAATATGTGGATCAGTAATTATATTTCATGGAATCATAGGATGGTTAAAATTTGTTGCAACCTTAAAGATCATCTAGTTCCAACCCTCCTGCCATGTAGGACATTAGAGAAAATAATGCTAAATAGCAGAAAAAGAACATTTCGGGGGTGGAGTGGGAGGTGATTAGGGCAAGAATGATAATGTTAAAAACATGATACATGAAAAGGCTCCAAACTGAGATGGCTAAAGAACCTTTATAGTTTTTGTTGAATGTAGCAAATCAGTCTGTTGCTTGATTTCAGGTAATAGTGTGTAAATTAGGAAGAAAAAGTAAATTACTGGCTTTGCTATAGTTTTTGTAAAGTATTCTTGTGGATGGTGGATTATATGGTCACAGAAGAATTTCTTTCCCAAAAATATGTCCTTTACTTTGCCCTATCGAATGCCTGTCTCTTCCTGTTGCTCCTCCCCAATTAAAAGATAAGGCATTGAAAAATAATAGAATCACTTAATGAGCTCTGTTAGCAAAATGGAGAATGTGGGCTTGTTTGTATTTTGATATATGAATATTGTCTATATGTTTTTTGGGTCACTAGCCATATGTCATTTAGTGATGCACTGTAAACTTTGTAAATAAAAAAATCTGAAACATTCAATTTTTGAACAGGTGTTTTTAGTATCTGCATAATTTTGAGTGGCTCTTATTTTGATGGGAGCACATGGAATTGCTTTTATCTAATATTTTCAAATCAAGGGATAATTAGATAAACATATATGGGTTTTTTCTGTCACGTTCTGGAGGGAGATATAAAGTTAAATCATGTAACAATTCCTGTTTAGGTTTCATTTCATAGTAAGTAGAATCAGCTCTAATCTAAGAAATCTAATAGGCACACAGTTCCAACCTTACAAACTAACTGCTTGCACTCTAATATTCTGTGACTAAGTTTTAAAATGGTTATTTTATGTGCCAAAGTAATGATTTTCTTTTTTTCTTTTATTTTAAACAGGACCAAGCGAGCTCATGTCCCACTAACAGAATGCATTTTTGAGCTCCCTAATTTGACAGTTCAAGCAACTAGAGCTCAAACCCTTCTGCTTCAAACTATTTATCAGAGCTGGTGTCATCCTGTTGGAAATGTCAGTTCAGTGGTGGTAAATGAGGCTCTGCTGAATGAGGTTTTCCAAACTTCAGGTAAATATGTTATGCTTTTGGTTAAGTATTTGTTGTGGTACAGAGCACTGCTAGTGAGTGTCCATACAGCTATATCCTTTAAATCCAGGTTTTTACTTATAGTAGCTAACAGACAGAATGTTTTTTGTGTGTATATGGGTATTTATAGCTTATATTTAAAATCCAGGATGTAAGCTAAGCCACCCAGCTTCACTCCTTGGCACCAATTTCTGGATGCATTTAATTTTCCCATACAGGATAATTTTTCCATGCTTCCCTCATCTGAAACATCCACTTTTGCTGCCTTATATGGTACAATGTTGTTACTTCAGGATCATTCAGAGGTGAAACTGGATTATTAAGGGCTTTATTAATCAATAGCATACATTGAATTCTTTAGAAGGACTGCAGATGTTTCTTATTATTTCATAAATAAATGTTACTTAACTGTTGGGAAATTGCTGAAGATATGCAAGTGTTGGTGATGATTACATAAATAATGAAAGTTGTTATCTGTCATGCTTTTGTAAAACACCCATAGATTTTGGGAATAAATTAAGGATTTTGACCAGTTTACAGAGGAAACCAGAGTTTTCAAGTAATCCAGAAAATGATTTTTTTTTTTTTTTATTTCTATGCAGGCTAGAATAATTTAGAGCTGTTACTGTTTATTTGTTGTAAATAAACCCATAACAAGAATAACATATATTTTTGAATATCCAGCATTGCCAGTCTTGGAGAATATGTTAGGAGAATTATTTAGGTGCAGAAAATCATTATTTGAAGCAGAGTGGTGGAGTAGACCACTGGAAGTCTTTCAGCCATGCATTTCTTGATCCTTTCCATTCTTTTTCGCGCCTCCTGTTTATTGAAGTTAAATCTGTGTTGATATAATTTTGCAAAAGAACTGTTGTATTTTTGTGCAGCCCTTGGAATAAGTGTTTAAAGTGCTTAGATTTTCCTTCTTTCATGAAAGTCACTTTTGTCTTTATTCCTTCAATCTGTGTGGGTCACCTAAGAATGAAATTGTGGCATTTTATTTTCAAGTCCTGGTACTTGTAAAGCTAGCAGGTTTACAATCCACACCATGGAGAAATCTTGAAAATACAGTTTTTTGATCGCTTCAGATGCTCTTAGGGTTTGCACAGTTTCAAACTAACCTGTTCTGTTATTTAACATGTTTCAGTCCATCAATGCAATGAACTGTGAAACAGCTCTGCTAACAGTATCTGTGCAGAATAGAAGTCTGGAGCACACATTTTAAGTGCTTCAAATAAAGTAAATGAACAATATAATGCAGTTATTTTGATCTTGTCTTGTTCATGGCTTAACGCTTCACCTGGTAAATTTTACACTTCTGTAGTTGTGTTTGACATTAACTAGGCTGAAGGCAGCTTTGTGTTCAAGGCTATGAAATGATTGCTGTCAATCCTTTTGTCTGAATTTTTTGGCTTGGTTGATTCTGTAAGCCACCTCCTTTTGTTTGAATACTGTTGTGTAAAATTTAATATCATCCTTGTAATTAGGGTCAGCTTCCACATACATTAACAGTAACATGTATGTGTGTAAGCCTCTAAAAAATACTTGACTGTATTTGCACAGGAAAGTTAAAATGTCAACTTTTCTTTTGTCATTTTTCTTTCTTTTTTCTTTTTCTTTTTTTTTTTTTTTTATGAATATACTATGAGGATAATGCAGTCAGTAAGGAACTTGTCAGTAAACAAGGCACATCTGTTAAACACTTTTACTTACATTCAACTTAGTTTCTCCAACATAAAACAAAAGCTGCTGAATGTTTTACTTGGGGGTTCTTGTTTTGAGTTCCTGCCTGCCACTGCATGCCTCTGTGCTCCTTTAGGCTGGTACAGAGTGGCCTTACACTGCTCATGTGTTGGGCCTGGCAGTAGCCTAGCAAGGTATTTGGGCTCCCCCTCCTGCCACTGTGTCTCTGAGAATCTTTGTGGGTGAACAGATGAGCTTTTCTTGTGTAACCTAAACTCTCAAAGAAAAGATTGCCTTTTCCCATGGTATTGTGTTTTCCATCTGAGCACAACTTGGTTTTGGCTATGCACAGAAGTAATACTTTAAGAAAATAGGTTTCCATCTCCATGGTGTTGTGGATTAATATTTCTTTGATTAATTTACTACAAATAATGAAAGTATAAACACTTTCATTATATATAATGTATAAATATGTAAATAGCTACTTACTCTCCTTCCTTTTCTTTTTCTGATTGTTTATATTAAATTGTAGTGTTCTTGCAGGAAAAAGCAACAATATACACAAAGATTCCCTTTCCTTCACTTTATCTTATTTTTCAGGGAATCTTTTTCTTCAAAGTAATTGCTTACATTCTGCTGTTTCAAAGAATTGTAAACTATGTGTTTCATGAATACAGTGGCCCAAATTTTCTTCTATGTTTACATTTTCAAACTTCCAAAAGCCATCTTTCTAACTAATTAGAAATATAGCAGGACAAACAGCTTTGTCACTGTCCAGATTTTTTCCCTTTTAAAAGTAAATAAAAAAGCCCTCCCTATACATGACATTATTCTGAAAAGAAAGAAAGGGCTTATGTATTTTGTCTTCTATTTGTAATGGTCTGCTGTTATCCCAAGGTTTCCAACAAATCTGACTGCTATATGCAGATCACAGGATTTTATACATTCTTGATACTCAGTGTAACATCATGCTTGTTTTGTAATTTGTGAATGAAATGTGTCCTCCTATGGAAATGGCCTAGTTATTAGCTACCCGCCCAGATCTGTTCTACCAATTTGTTTCACTGATATACTGTGACTTGAAATGTTTCTTCTCAACGTAGCTCCTCATACGTAGCTAGTCTCAAATGTGTTTGCCTTTTGTTTGCATAGCCTACAACTTTCTCAACTGCTTATGTCTGTATTGCCACTTTTTGTGTGTGATTGAAGAGTATTATTGGACTGAAACAGTTGTTGCTGAGCTCTTTGTCTTTGTTGGGGCTTTATGCTGGGTGCTGTTGAGAGCACAGTTAAGTATTACTTGAACTCAACTGATCCTTAACGCATCGGTTCAGTATTACTTGAACTCAAAAGTGATACCACAAACCTCTATAACCTCTCAGCCAGGATCCTTTTCAGCAGCCATTGTACTAAAAGCATAGTTATATGCTTTTTCCAACACAGCCATCTCTTCCAGTTTTAGAACTTTATCACTGAAACTTATAATACGGGCTTACAATATGGACTAAGATATTCTATAGGAGAGGAATATAGGAGAAAATAGAAATAAAAAATGGAAAGGAAGAAAAACAGGAGAAACAGGATCACCTAATAAAAAGAGAAGAGAACAGCAGAGGGATATAAAACAAGAAGCACGTAGAAAGAGTTAAAGTAGAAAAGCAGTAGAAGTTAAGAAAACCAAAAATTAATAGGAAGGCAAGTCCAGATGCATGAGTTGCAGGAGTGGGGAGAACCTTAGGGAGGAACACATGACTGTTGGCCCTTTCACCTGCTGTGGAGAGGCTCACAAGGTACAAAGGCCCCTTTGGGAACCTGTTTGCTAGGTAATGGCTGAAAGACCTTCTATGGATCTAGTTTAAAAAGGGAGCTCTGCGCTATGTGTTTCCACAAACATATGAACAGTTTATTGCTAGTATCTGGGGTTCTGTCCTAAATTTTCACCTGGAGCAGAAATGTTATCCTGCTCCAAAACTTCTTTCAAGGGTGATTGAGGCTGAAGTTGGTCTAGGGATTCAAAACAACCTCTCTGAGCTCTATCCTCTGCAATTTTTTTTTTTTTTGTAATAGATTAGTGGAATACCAGAAAGGGAAGATTGCTTGAAGATTAACACTCTTCTATTTTCCCCTATCTGTTTTCCTCCCCTTGTTCTTCAGAAGCCTTTTCCTACTAGGAGAAAGACACTTTACTCAAATATTTCCTAGTCTGTTATTAGGTTGTTGTCTTCATTAGATCATCTGAGAATTTATTTTTTAATTAACTTGCCCAAAGGCAAGCTGTCTGAAAATAAAAAACAATTGAAGTTTCAAAAGCAAGTTGTGTGTGTTTTGTTTCTGACAGAATTTAAAAATGAAGTGCCTGTACTACTTAAAATTTGTATTTGTCATACATATTAGTAAGGTCTCTTATCTTAAAACTTCCAGTAAAAGATGCATACAGTACTGTGGTTGACTGAGTTCAGAACTTGTGGAGGACAGATAAAATGAGTATGTCAAGAAATATGTATGATTTTTACTCTAGAATTTTTTTATAAACATGTTTAAATATTATGTCTGTCTTAGCTTGAGATGATTTAATTCTTCTTAAGAGCAGGTTTTTAATTATAAATTATATGGGATTTAGTGAAACTTCTGAAAGCATTCAACTCCCTTCATTGCAATTACACCTTTTGTAATCCATGTATTTAAATGTCTAGTTGGGAAAAGTTCTTTTTAGGGTTCTTAGAAGTCAAGATAGATTAAAAAAGAGGGATAATATAAACAGTTAAACTTACTACTTGAATGAGTAGGCATTATCATTTAAGTACAAGATTGATGCATACTGCCTGAAACAGTTGTGGAAGAACAAAAAGAATAGAAGACGTAAAATAGATGGGAATACAAGTGACAAAATGCCGCATAACAAACAGAAAGGAAAACAGCTGCAAGCAGCTTTTTGCTCTTTTTCATGGGTCAAGAAAAAGCATTACTAACTTTTTAATGCATTACGTCTCAAATAAAAAAATAGCACAAAAGCAGAGTTCAATCCTCATGAAACTCTTTGGAAATTTATGTTTTGGTTTAATTTTATAATCCTTTTGGTATACAAGCACAACGGCGTGTTACATGTCAATTAAATAATGTGAGTTCTTATGCTTGTGAAATATCCTGATTCTGCATTTCAATCACTATAAAGGTGGAAACAAATATGAATTTGAAGTACATCATGTTTTCTACATTATTGCATATATATATGTTAATATTATTGCAATTATTAATATACAATTTAAAATATAAAAGTAAGTGTACAAAATACCAAAATATTAGGAAAATGGCATTAGTTAAGATCTTTCAAAGATTGAGCATGATTAATCCTAGAGAGTAATTTTACTGTGTATTTTTTCCATTATTTGTTAGTAAGTACCTGAAGCACTCTGTTTCTAACCATTTCAGCTTGCCAAGAAAATACATACACAGTCACACATGGCTTTAGTTTACTCTGGAAAACTGGAACTTGCTACCACTTTTTCCTTGTCCTGTTCAGGTAGTTCATTATTTTGTTGACAGTTCGGTTCCATTAATCTGGTATTTTTGGGAAAATTGCTTGCAGACCTTACATTTCTCTACTGAAGGTGATCAAATAGGCATTGAATCCCTCATGTAAATGATGTCTTAAAGTTAAAATAGAATCTATTTTCCAGAAAGTAACTGTAAAACTATTTTATGCAAGATTTCATGTGGGATACCTTAATGGTTGAATAATAAATTTTACCTCATAAAAATGAAATTCAATAATACAGTAGCTTTCTCAGCGCAGTAGCATCTGGTTGAATCTCATGAGAGCCAATATTTTCCAACTCATTAGGATCATGTCGTTCTGTATGTCGTCAACATTGACTTAGCCAAGCTACCTTTACTTACATAACCGCCAAACTATTAAATAGGTCTCTTGTGGAGTGAAGTCAAATATTCCTCTTATTTTGCTTTTGCCTTGGAAGAAGAAAAGAAAATGTACATGCTGTAACATTTAAACATCTGGTCTAAACCACATCAGGGTAACAGTGAGGAAAGTAACAGGATTCAGTATTCTTCCCAGGTGTACATATAAAAAAGGGTTGTGGAGCTGCTGCATAGTTCTTTTAACCACTTAGGAAAAAGACTAAATAAGTGACTTGCCTTTCTAATACCCCTGTTTTTAAAACTACTTTTTTCCTCTTGCCTGCTCCCTTGCCACCGAACTCCAAAACACAAAAGCCAGCCAAAGACCAACATTTCAAAGTTTAGAGGTAATGCAGGTTGTTCAACTCTTAACTTCCTTGTAACATACTGGTATTTAATCTCTGTTCCATATAACGTGGACAATTTTGCATTCATTTGGAGGGGTAAGAATTGAAATTTCTGTCTAAAATACAAGTGTAAGAGTGTATTCTCTTAATTGCTTGGGAGTGGCAGGACACAGCTATATGAAACTTGCACAGTATAAACAGTTTACTGTCTTGAGTGGGTGATTACCCACATGTGTCATCATCCTTCATGGAGGCCCAGAATGCAGTGTGTAAATAGTATTATTTTTATATGTTGTGCATTTCTGTGAAACTCTGGTAAATTATGAACTCTAATTTCAGATGGAAAAACAGTACAGATAAGCAACCTAAGAACCATTTCTTCTTTAGCTTAATTTTTTTAAGCTTAATATAGTCTTGTATAAGATGTTATTTCTTCTTGTAGTAAACATTTTCAGTGATATTCTTAAGTCATGAACTGACTTGCACTGAAAGGAGATAGGTGGGACATTTTACCATTTCAATACGTAATCAGTGAGATTTATCTTGCTGAGTATCTGAATAAATCCTCTGCCAGAAGCAATGGCTCTGTTGTGGCCTGAAATGAGGAACTGTCATGGAAAGTATGCATTGAAACCAATAATTATGATTGCCTTTTGATTTTTTTTCTGGTCTAATTAATATATACTGCTAAGTTTTGAAATTGAAACATACAGTATTCTGATGAAAGAATGGTGGTAGACATACTTAAGGCATTCATGTGAGCTTGACTTTGATATGTAATGTTGTGCTAAAGAATCTAATGTACTTCAAAATCCACATGAGACTTTTAAAATGTCTTTTGTGTTGAATGTATACATACTGTCAACAGAACAGTGAAGGAGAAAAAAGATAAATAAATCAGTGTAAAAGGAATACAGGCATGCATGAAATCCATAGCTGTGCATAAATGTATACAAATTTCTTAAGCTGAATTGCAGGAGAGCTCAGTTCAGTGTTTTTGTTGAAATTAACAGCAACCTCTTGAGTATGTTAGTGTGCTACCAAAAAACCAAGACACCTAAGCTGAGAGCTATAAATAGTATCCTTACTCCAGAGTCAGTAGTTTATTTGCACAAATAGCAGTGTGACTGAGAGCACCTGTTTTGTTTGTTCAGCTGCTAGTTTGATGTTATTGCTTGTTCTTGTGCTTGGTTAGCAGAGAGGTGGTCTGCCTTTTGGCCTTGTTCTAGCTGCATCAGGTGAAAAACTCTACAGGGAGATTGAGATGGTGGCTTTTAAGAGCAATAGAGCATCTTGAGCCTGAATTGCTGAAATTCAGTGTTACAACAAGAAGGCTAGGAAGAACTTGAGTCTGCTGAATAATGGGAACTGGGAATTTTCTGAGAAGTATTCAGAGCACACACAAAAGAAAACTTCAGAGATAACGGAAGGAAAGGTTATTTTTTTCTTGTGGGAGAGCCCAGAGAACTTGTCAAATTTAGAGTGAACCTGGAAACCATCAGTGGTTGCTGATATAAAAATAAACCATGAATGAGGCAGCCATAGTGTTTTCTTGACATCTGTGTTTTTTAAGAAAAAGCTTCGTGCAGAGGTGTTGCAGTAGAAGTATTGATGCCAGTCACTGCCATTTCCTCAACACTGCTGTTCAGAAGAGCAGAAGAAAGCTATTTCTTTGTACCTGGCAAAAAATAATAGGGTTGTCAGAAAATTCAAGTTGGAAGGGTCTACAGGAAGTCTCTGCCATTCAATCTTTGCTAAAATCAGAGTCAGTTATGGGATCAAACCAAGTTCTTTAAAGCTGTACCCAGTCAGACCTTGAAAATCACCAAGGGTAAGAATACCCTATCTTTCTGTGCAGCCTGTGCCACTGCTTGACTGTTCTCATGGTGAGAAAGCTTTTCCACCATTCTAGGCAGAGCCTTTCATATTTCAATATATGTTTTTCATCCTACTACTGTTCACCTCTGTTTAGAACCTTCATCACAACTTTCTTATACATACAGGAAGGCTGCTAATATGTCAAGTGTGTTGCTGCTGGTTTTGACCTTATTAATAAACATTAAAACAAAACTACAACTTAGAAATCCTGACTAGTCTTAACACTCTGTGATGGTGACTCTGAAATCTTTTTCCTGTTCAAATTCTCATGCCAACTAGATTTAACCTGAGTTTCAATGCATCAGTACATACAAAATAAATCATGCTATTTTCCCTGATTAGTAAATATACTGATGTATGACATGAATTAATTCCAGCTTAGACTATCACTCTGCTGGTTTGACATTTGTGGAAATTCCCAAAGTCAATATCTCTCCTTTTGCCCTTCTGATTAATGAATCCTATTTTGTGGGATACTAGTTTATGTAGTGAGATATTCTGAGAGGAGATAAAATGCATACAGCACAAAGAAATGATTGTAGTCTATAGCCATTATGGTATAATGTTTTCTGTTTATGGTGTCATTGGTCATTTTTTATTATGTTTACTTATTTTTTTTTATTTATTGAAACAACTTGAATCACTTTAAAAGAATTTGGAATGCCTTATAGTGCATATCTTCCCCCTTTTTATTCAGAATGAGACATTTCAGTTTGGAAAGGAACAGACTAATTACAGGTTTTCATCTTGATGAGACAAGAAATATCAAGACATTTTTAGTAGAGTAGATTATTAAGGAATGGGAATGAAATGACAAAATAGTAAAGATAAAACTGGAATTTTTCTGTGAGGAACTTAGTGTAGTAAAAATGTGTTTATTGTAGTAGTAGTTTTTAGGAAAAAAAACCCAAGGCAAAATCAAAAGTAGATAGGTTTAAGAATAAGCAGCTATTAAACATGGTAGAAGCATATTTTCTGTTTGCAAATATGTAACATTGACTGCTGACCTTGAGTAGTAAGTTTATGTAATATGTATAGTCTTGATCAAATAAAAGTTGTACTGAGTTCAAATCATGGGACAGATCCCAAGTATTGGACTGCTGCTTAAAAATTATTAGTGTCTACAATACTAAGAGTTAAAAAATACTAGTATTCTCTAAAGTTACTTTTATGGAATAGACTCTAGTGAATGGTATGGAAAACAACTTTCCATTTGTGAGAGTATTTCAGTTCTTGTGGCAAGGTAAGATGATAAATACCAATGGTATTCTTGCCATAGAGATACCAGATCATTATGTACTGCAATAGCAATTTTTAGTCTGATGTCCCATGTGATTTCATATTATATTAAATCAGGCTTTAAAAAAAGATACATACCTTGTAATTATTTTAAACCTAGTGATTATAGATCCAAATCCCATTTTTTAATTGCATGGATATTCAAGAAAAATACCTTTTTCTCCAGGAATATATCATGTGGGAGAGTTGTTGAGCTGTTAACAATGCAGACTGTATGAGGAGTAATTATTGTATTTCTTGCCGTCAAGAATAATGTTTTTCCTACGTGTCTAGTCTGCCTCATAGTCATAGAATATAATGAGTACAAGTTATATGTAACATGGTAATGGTAAGGACAGAAAGTGTGTTTTTGCTGGAAAATACTGAGCTTCAATAATAGGAGCTCTTTTGCCCATTTATTTTTCACTTAGTGTTATGTCTCTAAAGGCAGGCAGTTCTTTTGGAGGAATATTCTACCAAAAGTAGAAATACACAGTAACATAAAAAGGTAGTAATGATAAGGGAGACAAAGCCAGTGAAACATTAGGTTCTCAGGAAGCTATAGTAAGCAAGAAAACTCTTAAATTAGCATTTTACAATTCTGATTTTGCTATTGGAAGGTAATTATTAAGGAGGTAATATAGAAAGGGATATGTTCTGTTACAGTGTTATTTAATGATATCTAGTGAATGTCCCTTGTGTTTCAGTGAAGCATAATAGGAAAATTTAAAATGGCACAAGCAGATGTAGCTGCTTTGATTTTGCTTTGAAGTGTTGTACTGCTGTAGGCAAGTATTCCTTACTGTGTAGTATTATAAAGGTATGTATCACACTATGTGAAACACTAATCAAAATCTTGGATTCTAAGGAGATGTCAGAGGTGTCTGTATAACCACAGCTCCTGAATTCTGGGATCTTTTTCTTATGTGAAATAAGAGCTCTTATACATGCTTAACATTTTGCAATACATACTTTGTAACAGGGCTGCTGGCTGTTTAAGGAAAGTAATCAGAACTATTTCCAGGAACACCTTTGTTTTAGTTAGAGATCATCTAAATAAGCAAAGTCCCTAGTCTGAGCTTAGTTTCTTTCTTTTATGACTATATCGAGTTCAAACCAAATGTGGTTTTTTTTTTTTTTTGCTTTGTTTGGAGTGTAGCATGCTGAATAAATCCAGATATTACACTGTCTTATGTGGATTTCTCCCAGTTTGATGCTGTGGCTTTGTTGCTGCATCTTGCTCATGCTCTTTTCCTACTTTTACTGTATTTTTGTCAAATTCTGTGATAGTCAACCCTTTATTGAACTTCTTGGTTCTAGTCTTCATGCATTCTCCTGATTTGCCTCTTTTTTCTTCTTTAATACACAACAGGGGACCTGAACAGTTATGTATGGATAGGTAGAATTGTCTCTTGCATGGTAGTTTCAAATGTTTTTCTCATTAAAGATGCTTTCTCTGAACTGGGGTTTATGGTAGGCAGTTTCCTTTCCCCCCATCAGTTACTGCAGGGCAGGGGAGTGACTAGAAAATAGAGAAATTAAGAAATGCAAGTCTCGGGTAGTGTTATAGAAATGTTTTAAATCTTGACTTCTGGAAAGGGTGTTCCTATTACTATTCCAGTAATTTTTCAGATTTTCCAATTTGAAGTCATGGACTTTTTTTTCTCAACCTGCTGTTGGAAGAAGAAAAGCTTAATTGCTCTAAGGGGTGTGATCTTGTTGAGAAGCTACATTTACTTCTTCAAATGAATTGTCCCAATAGTGGAATTATATTGTAGACTGTTTCTGTTTCCTGAGCTAAGTGAATACTGGACGATTTAGAGTGAAATGCAAGAATTCCAATGTTATAGAAGTCAGCCATCTTTGCATCTCTGATGAGACTTGGAGTTCCCTTCATATTAATGCTCGGGTTTTACGTGGCTTGTGTGACATACCACAGCTGGATATAGCACTTCTGTTATGTCAACTGCTTTATTCTTGCATTAGTTATCATTTTTCATTCTCCTATATGTACACTCAGGTTTGCGATGTACCAAATGCCAGCTATTTTGATACTTGGAATTACTGGAGAAAGTTTTCAAAATAATAATGATTAAAACTACTGATAAATTAATCACTTGCTTTACTACAAGCCAAGAAGACTAAGACGAGTTTTCAAACTGACTGATAGCTTTCCTAACTGTTTTAGAAAGTCAAGGAGTCCATAAGATTTCCATTTTCATCTATCTCCCAGAATATTTTCCTTAACTTTTTGCTGTCTTTTCAAAGAAAATATTTTAGGAAAAATCCATTTTTTGCTGCCTCAATCTCAGCCTATTTAGTGTGAACTCAGTACCTTGTACTCAGAAGTTATCTGGTGTCTTTTGGTTTCAGTTTGGTTAGCAAAAGATACATTCTCCAGATGTGGTTGTGCCTGTTGTTTGATAGATGGGTCCATTCAGCTTTCCTATTTTGTGTTTTCTGATATTTTGGTTTTTGATGGACTACACTAAATTCTGTTCCTCTCCTTGAATGATTGTGTCATCTCAGAAACTCAGACCTCAATTAAATTTTGAGATGCAGAATTACTCTTTTCAATACCTTCAGATTTGTAAAGAATAAATTAGTCATCCATCTACAGTGAGTTCAGCAAAATAAGTGAAATAAGAACTTGGTTTAATTGTTTGCTCAATAAAAGGGAAATTTTCAAACTTCTGCACTTCCAAAGGATGCCTAGTTAGAGAATAAAATAGGGGTTTTGTCAGAGCAACTTTGGATATCACAAGAGTCTGTTGTGATTTGTGATCAGATGTGAGTCCATTTTTACCCTTTAGAACAGAGAGGAGTGGCAGCCTTGCCTTACAGAAAGGTACTTCCTTTGCATCAAAAATGTACAAAAGCAAAGCAGTTTCTTCTGGTATGGTCTGTTACAAGCAAAGGAAATGTGAAGAGGGAGGATGATTTATTTTATTGGTGTATTTATTTTCTAAACTAGTCATACTGTTGTTCATGCTTGCCAGGATTTAAATGCAGTTTTTTATGTGTGCTAGACAATGAGTATTGCTGTTGTAAGTAGTTATGACTGTGCTTGCTGTGCTCTGTCAGTAAATGTCTAACTGGCAGGTTTAGAATTGTAGTGTATACAGTGTAAAACACCTGTTAGATATCTGTTCTACTTAATCTTTTTGCAGATTCTTTTAGAGTCACTCTTGGCTTTCGAAGAACATAGTTTCTGTGTGTATTCAAGAGCTTTTCAAATGCTGTGGAATTGTGTTTCAACAAAGATAATGTACAGTTCAGAGAAGTGAACTGCACTATTCTGGGCACGGTCTTATGAAATTGTATCTAAAAATATACTGTTTGTGCCAACAAGCCAGATCACTTCAGGGACATTAGGAATCATAGATATTTATGTCTACTCATTTTAGACTGAGCATAAGCTTTAAAGCAAAGCTTTGAGGCACTGATGTAACAGCATTTGCAGTTCTGTTGAAAGCTTGCATGGTTGTGTCTTGCTATAGCTCTCATAGCTCCTGGTTTCATCAGTTAACTCTGTATTCTGTTCACCGGGCTTAGATGAGGTGGTTGTGATCACCAAAGTGCTAAGCACTTGATCCTCTGTCTTTCAAGAGAGCTTTTTATAAAACTTGCTTTGATGTGTACTTCGTGTCCAGGCTACTTTCCCAGTGGGATCGCTTTTATGCTGCTGTCTATTCGTATGTTGCAGTATCCCATATGTTATCAATGAAACACAGCTTGCCAGCAGATTTTGAGCTTATCACCCAGATAGTACCTCTACTATATTCAGCAATAAGATCAACTACTTCTTTAATTTAATTCATAAAATTTGCTTTCTGTAAATTTGCACAAAGTCTTTAAAAATTCTCTTCACAGGTACAGAATATTTCCTAAATGCAAGGAAAAAATTATCTGAAAAAGGGAAGAGTATTGGACTAAACTATTGTCATGACCTCAGTCTTTGCATCCCATGCCCTCCCACTTCCTTTGCTGCCTTCATTTGAATGATTTGCTGAGTTCGAATGTAAGCCTTTAGGCAAGTTTCTTTCTACCAATGTCAGTAGAAAGCTGTTCTAACTTAAAAAATGAATGGGAAAATGATCAACAGAAAAGAGCTAGTGATTTTTACAGCATTGCAGTAAGCACTAAAAAGTCTACACGCATGGTTATGAGATGAAATAAAGAAATATGGTGCAGAGCATTCACTGAAAACACATTTTTTTCCAATATTTGTCTATTAAGCATTCAGTCTATCAGGCATTCAGTCAGATACTGCATTTGCTATGGATGAGGAAATTGATGCTACTTGATGAGAAAATTGAGCTGCAGCAAAAGAAGTTGCAGACTTTTAAACAGAATACCTTGAAGCATGTATGCAAATAAAATGGATGATTTTCTAGGGAACTGAATTTGTGCATTGCTCTCCATTTTACTTTCTGAAGCTGGTCTGAGTTATGAATGTTGCCATTTAGGTTTTTCTAATACTGTCCAATCTTTTCTGGAACCCATTGGACTGTACACATTCTTCCAGGGTGAACATGACACTGTTTTATTGTACCAGGTGACTTTGCTCTTAGGCTTTCAAAGTGCCATGAGTATCTGCAGGTTAATTAGATGAGTATTGTTAGATTTTCTTCAATTCTTCGTTTGAAATTCTTATTTGCTGTAATGCGATAAGATTTATCTGTTTGTAGAATAAAAATGTCTCTATGTTTATGTGTCACATTCCTTAATCTCCTTTGCAATTTGAAAGACTACTCTTACTCTGCCTTTTGGATAAAATTGCACATGTTGAATATAATTGAACATGTTCATATAATATCTTTATTTCCTATGCATTTACAGTACTTTAGAAGTTTCTGTTGCAAAGAATGGAGAAACTTGAAGCTTTAATGTGCCAGTCTATGTTCAAATGGCTGTGAACCACGGTGTAAATTTTGAAACCAAGTCTGACTTTGCTTTGCTCCTGTTTTGAAACTGTTTTCATTAATAATAAGTTGTAGTCAGGTAAGTCTTCTCATAATGTAAAGGGAAAAGATACGCCCTTCATTTCTATAAAATCCACTTCAGTTTTCTTCTATACCTAATAGTCGTGCTCTATTTCGTTGAGGTAGTACAGAGCTTTCTTGTATTAGCAATTAGAAAGGTGCTTAATGCAGTTGCACTTGAAATCACAGTTTCAAAGCTGAAGGACTGGTATGGGTGCTTCCCTGTTTGGATACTGCTTACCAGGTGGAGCTCAGGAGCCTGCTGGCCATAGTGTCAGGATGCTTTCTTCTTTTTGTAAGCCATAATATCTGCCACTCAGTTTTTTTTTCACCTATGTTAAATGCAAATATAACCTCTCAGCCAAGTCTTTATATTCAAATGTTGAATGTATTTTGTTTGTTGCCATTTTTTCTTAGCTTTCCCCAATTTTAAGCATATAAACAAAAACAGCATCAAGATGAGAAATGACTCCATGGTGGTTCTACGTCAGATGAATGCTCTGTGTTTGTCTTGCCCTCCTGGTAGTCTCAAAGATCAACTTGACTTCCAAATGCTGCTCAAGTCATTCTTTTGAAAGGCTACTGATTATCTTAAGGCTTAGTGTGGGCTTTGGAGTGGGAGATGGGACTCATAACAGAAATTGCATGCAAACCTTAAGAAATTTCTTTGTAAGAGGCAAATTGACTTATATTTCAGTCAACTGTATTATCTATTCAAAAATGTAACTTTTCTGTGTAGCATAATGAGGTACAAAAAGTTCCATTATCCCAAACAAATTCCGGTTAAAAAGATACTTTTTATGTTGACAATAGTTCATGATTGTAACAACTTTGTGAGACTACAGGGGTTTTTTGATAGATTCATGCTGGTAAGTACAGGAGGAAAATCCTGCGGCCTGTATTTTAAAAGAATCAAGGCTGTATGATCACAAGGCTTCCTTCTTTTCCTATTCATTTTGTGTTACTTGATGGTTCACAAATTTTCTGTTTAAAATGTTGGTTCCTCCAGTTTTCTAATTGAGGCCAGCTGCTTTCTGAACTATCCTCCTATTCAGGCTGTGTCTCTTTAGTGCAGTTGGCCCTTTCTAGGTGCTAGCTGAAGTATATTTTGCTGTTGGTCTTTTTTTTCTTTTTCTTTAGTAGCTCTTTTAAATGCAAGATACTAAATCTTGGTAGTCGAAACACCATAAAACTGATTAGAAGGTAAAGAAGAATAATATAATTTTCTGATGATTGTAATGGCATTCATCAGTGTAATCTAAACAAACAAACAAAAAAAAAACCAAAACAAAACATCAAACATTTTTTTATAGAGACTCACTTATTTCATGGGCTAGTGGAAACATAACCTTCTCAGGAACTTACCAAGCAGCAGCTATTGAATAATCATCTTTGTATATATTGCCGGTAATTCAGAGATATGTTTGTATCTGAATATATTCAGATATATATTTTAGATATTGGGAAGAACAAACCTCTCTTTCTGTGATAAGTGGTTTTCATTGTAAGGCATTTATACTTAGCTGACTAACTCCGATATTTTTTGTTTTTCACAAATTCTCTCTGACAAGGGAATCTTCCTTATAATAAGGGGAAACCCCCCTAAATATGGAAATGTTTCAGCAGCATTCTCCTTAGTCAAGGTGTTCTATGGAGGAGATGGCTTGGGTTTGTATGATTTCATTATTTCTAACATAGCTGCTCATACTGTTTCCTTGCTACAAAAGTTGATGGTTTATGGCCTTCCATGTAATGTGGATAGAAGCCTCCTGACTGTTCAGTTATCCTTGCCGTTGGATTTGAAATGTGATTTTCTGGCACTGCAACCTTTGATGTCAGGAAGGTTAGATAACTTCTTTGCTTTCTGTCCTTGAGGGACATCAAGGTGGACCATCAGCTTTATTAGCCTTGGAATCTGTGTCAGAGGAATTCCTTAAGCCTACTGTGAGTTCTGTGTGTTTTATCCTGCTTTTCCCAGTACCACATAATGTTGTGCAGTGCTTATCTTCTTAAGTTTTTAGTTCCACACCTCTTTCTTTGTTGAAAAAAAAAAAGGCTTCTAGAATATATAGGTACAATAGAGTTCTCCTTTATATCATTCTCATCTGTGTTAGGAACTTTTTGATATTTCAGTTGTAGGACTCTGTTTCCCAACAAAAGTCATGTGACATCAGCAGTGAGGTGCAGTAAGAGCTCTCTTAGGATTACTTAAAATAGAATGGAAGACTTTGAGTATATAAGGTTGTGTGGCCTTGAATGTGATTTTTATTTGATATATGAGCTGTGACATAGCTATTGCATGACTGAGATGTGCCTGTAAGCGATGTAGTGTACAGATGGGGTTTCTCTGAAACAAAGCCAGCAACTAAATCTGAATGTGCTCATTTAAAGGGTAAAGAATACTTCATAAAACATATGGAAACATTTCTATGTTTTTTCATTAAGAAGGCTTCTTACTCCTTATGCATTTTTTATGATTGTTCATGCTAATGTGTCATTTACCTGAATCAAGACTGCCTATGCATCAGTTCGGTTTAATGACACTTGTATAGTGATAAGAATATTTTGTTTAAAAACCCACTAAATATACTTTTCTATTATTCTAGAGCTTTTCATAATTTCAAAGATGAAATAATCCTTTTCTCAGAAGTGTTGGAAAAAACCTCACCATTATGTATTGCAAAACACTTTATTTAGGAAGAATATAAAACAATAATAATAGGGCTGTTGCACAGTAGGATTTGAATTAAGTGGTTATTGGGATCCACTGTTATAAAATCCACAATTATTTAAGTTTGAACAAGTAATGTACACCAAATTTATAAAAGAGGATCTCACTACTCAAAAATATGGGTGCTGAAAATGTGCAGGAACCATAGCAAGCCCACAGCTTAGCAAAGGTTTTCTATGTCATGCTGTCAATAGGAGAATTGAGCATCCAAAGCATCTGAGCTTCTGTGGTCTGCAATTACTTACCAGAATCTGGTGGAAGAAATAAATGTTACTGATTTTTGTCATTTTATGGGAAAAAATAAAATATGAAATTTTAAACACGAAGTGGTAAATTTTTCTGCTCTATTATTTGTAGGGATGTGAGGTGGAAATGGCAAATCCTAAGCTTTTCAGTTCTGCTCAGATATTTGCCATATGATTTCCCTAATTAGGCTGTGCTTTAAATTTGAAACATCCTTTAGCAATATCTATAGCATCTAATATATTATGAAATTATATTTTTCCTACTATGATGTCAAATCTATAGTGGGTTTTAACACTGAAATGTATTAAATTGATGTAGTGATGGCATTCATAGCTGCTCTTCAGGATTACTAATTTACCACAACATGGCCCTGATGCTTGAGGTTCCTAGGGAGTAGGTCAAAACAGATAACATTTCCTTTAGAAAAGAAGGATATTAGGTACATTAAAAAGTAATGATGTGTGTTTTCTTTGCAATTATAGATGTCTCATCTATAATGGATCAAGAGTTTTGCTTTGTGCCCCCTCAGACCCATGATTACAGTGATTCTGACCCAGATTTTTTTTAAACTATTTTTTCAGTCTGACTGTACCCCTAATGGAAGGCATTAGGGTTCAGGAAACAAACATGGAACAGTTGGATCTAGGTATTACAAAGTCATTGATAGTCTTTTAGAAACTTCTGGCACCTTTTATTTTTGTACACTCTCTTGAAGTATTTTGGTGCCAGATTTTAATTTGTAGGCATGTTTATAAAGTTGGTTTTAAAAACTCATCTGTCTTGTCTTATAAAGGATGTGATTTATTTTTAGGATGTAGGACCATACTATTGTGTATAGGGGCACTATACACTGCGCTCCTGACAGCAGCTTTCCCACATGTATAGTCAAGCAGATATGTGAGCAGTTCATTCAGCTTGTAGATCCAGCTGGAAGTTGTTCCTTCTGAGGGTTATTTTTCAGTCATTTTAGCTGCTTTTCTGCCTTATAATGTGCCTACATGAGCATGAGAGGCAACTGAAGGCAGAGGGGATGATGGTATTGCCCCACTAGAGAATGCCTCAAAGGTGAATGAATTTATAAGTTGGTCTTGGTATCACTCTCTGCAGCAGTCTCAAGCTCATCTTTTAATGCATCATGTTATCTTACTTTCTGAAAGGTGTACAGTCTTGCAGGTTAAGATCATTTACATACTTCATATTTTAATATAATTATTAATACTAGCATCTTATTGTTTGCACTGGACTTAGGTAAATGGCACAGGATTATTTGTGCTTCATCTATTAATGCTGAAATCCATATTGTCTCAATGAAAAGGATATCAAGGTTGATTAAATTTTACATTCTGCTGTGCTATAATGCAGCATTGTGCCAAAAATACTTTGTGTTTTACTCTGAGAGGTAAAACAGCTGAATTTTTATCTTATTAATATCCCTAAATTGAAAATTCACAAAGCAGAGATCTGCAGTCAGTGTGTAGGTGGGATTTACTGTCTCAGTTTTGAAAGAGGAACTTTTTGTATTGCAGTTTTCTATACTGCTATGATTTGGAAGTCATTTCAGAAGATGTCACTACTTAGTCACTCTTGTATGGTGAAATTTCTGCACATATACAGTTGTAAAAATTTTATCTGGTTTTTTTTTTTTTTTTACCTTAAAGAGAGGGGGAAGTATCAACACTGAAATGTTGTCATCTACTTTGGAGATGTAAGAGGAGAAATTGGAAATGGGAGTGGAGAAAAAAAATTTGATTGTAGGAAGGTACATATGGAGATGGTGTTTGCCGAGGGATCCTGCCGTTGTGAGGACTTGTGAAGCAAGCCTCTGTACAGCTATAGGGATATGCAATGCAAAGAAAACTGCTATTCATATCCAAAACTATTCTAAGCATTAATATTATCCCCAGTATAAAACCAGTTTAAATATTTTTAGTAATAAATACTGCCATGCCTGGCACTTTGATTAACAAGATGATTTTTGGTTAACAAGAGCAGTCTTCTGTGGTATTACTGGAACAAATATGACTTTATTGTATTTACTTTTTGGGGTACGATGGTGGGGTTAGTTTGGTTTCCTCTGTGTTTGTGCAAATAGGCAAGATGCATCTCCTTCAAATCTCTCAGGCATTTATTTCCTTCTAATTAATTGATTTCATTGTACAAAAATCTTCTGTACATCAGGCTGTATGGCTGTATTTTGTACAGGTTCTTACTTAAATAAATACATTACCTCATCTCTTAATTGCCCAGCTATGCCACTGATGACCCAGTCCTTACCGTGTAAAGCTGCTGCTGCTGAAGCTCAGCCAAATGCCAGGAACCTCTCTGTAATATGCTGCTGCAGACATTTCTTAGTGTGGAGAGCCAAACACCTCTTTCCCTTGGTTTCATTTCCACTTTCATTTGCTCTGCAATTTTTATTTCCTAGAAAGATTGACATTTCATGTACTTGAATATGTAAATAATCTATGTGTTTTGTCATCACTGGGTGCAATTGAAATATCTTTGTTTTCATCTCTGTTTCTTTCTATTTCTCTTGAATATGTAATAGATTTGAGAGCAAGGTAACTGATAGCAATGCTCCTGCGATTGTTTAGGTGGCGTTCTAAGATCCTTATCATTACTTTTTGTTTGCTTTCTTATTTCTCAGTTTATGCATTGCAGCAGAAATGTTATAGACTTCTGCAAATCTTTAGGAATTGTAACAGAAATGTTAGCTTATGTGCAGCTGGAAAACAGCTTAATGACTTGTGTTCATCTAAACTGACTGTGGTGCTCATCTAAAAAACTCCAGAGAAAACAGAAATCATTATCTGTACAAAAGTTGGAGTAATTCTAAATTAGTAGGTTTCTAAAATTACTAGCAGCCTCCATTTTTAACATTAACAACTGTCTTCTGGAGAAACAAAATTTGATCATCAGCAAAATTATTCCTAGTCTTTCTTTGGCCTTACCCTACATTGATGATGTGCTTAACAGAAGAAATATTTTTTTTTGTATAAGGAATTTATTTTTTTAAAATCTATGTCTTGTCTTCTTTTTTATACATTGCATTTATGTGTGTCCATATCAGTATGGACATATTAAGATTCAAACACCTTTTAAAGAAATGTTAGGGTAGTATGTGTACTCTTAGAGTAGCTTTACTTTGTTAGAAACATTTAAATTTCTTTTTATTTGAATCACTGTCTTGGATAAATTGTCTTTCCCAAATCACATTAACTTCTCGTTCCTTGATGTCCCGTTGTAAATAATTCATATTCTTTATGTATTTTCTCCTGTTGCGATGCATTATTTTGCACTGGCAAGATTTTCCAAATCTTTCCACCTATGAATGTAATGGCAGATGTGTAGTTTCCTGTGACAGAATGAAGCCTACTGAAAGTTAGTGTTCAACATCAGTTGCCATTTCATCTAGTTGATCTACACATCGCTTCTGTGTACTCTGTGAAAAGTTTACTAGTTACTATTTCCTCTAGGAATGAATTTGAACCATATGTCTGATTATTAATTATCCATTCTGGTTGGTGCGTTGAAAAAATTTATTTCCTGTATTTATTGACATTGTCTGAAGTCCTGGTATCTACCCTATAAAGTGTTATGTATTCACTCCAAGTGGTAGCTAATGCAATGTGATGTAAATGGAGAAGCTACGCATTAGAATTTTTTATTTATTCTATTGTATAATCGAACTTAAAGATGATTTTTCCCTTGCTGCCTTGCTTGTATGCATGTCATTTGAAGTTTCATTACTGTGGTTCATTATTCATTTGCAGAGTAGGGGCTTCTTAGCACTGCAAAGGTAATTCTCATTCTTGTGTGCTGTAGTAGCACAATGGAAAGTCCTGAAAGAAGATGTAAGTTAAAGCTTAATTTAACGTGACTTGTTTGGTTGTTGGGTGGAATGTCACTTAGCTAGACTTATCTTTAATTCTTTGGTGGCTTCTCATAAGAAATCCTGTTAACTCAGAAGAAATAATCGAGTTCTTCACAGTGAAGGGTTTATTAGTCGAGCTCAATTTCCCATCCTGAGAACCACAGACTTGTCTCTGGAAGTAATAATTACAAATGAGCAAGAATACCGCTGTTACAGATGCAGTAATTTTAGTTTTGTTCCATAAGCATCATCCTCAGAGCAGAATTAACTTGAATGTGGATAACCCAGATGCAGACTAAGGAAGGATTTATCCTCTCCAAGAGTCAGTTAGTGCTCTTGCATGGACTTCCTAGCTCTAACCTCTGCAATGCTAGCATATATGAATTGAAGATATGTATATCCATTAAATGTAGGCTTATATTCCTGTTTGTGAGGAAAGAATCTCATAAGGGGAGATATTATGTGGTGTGTGCTTCTTCCTGGGAAGTGGCTGGAGAGTGTTGAGCAGGAATAATGTGAGGTCTGAAAATGCTTGGTGAAGAAGATTCTGTGTTAGAATACAGTGTTCTGGACATGAATGTAATCTTTCCACAATTGTAATAGGGTATGCTTGTGCCTACAGGACAAAATTAAAGCAAATGAAATAACAAACATCCTTGTAGTATTTATTATGTTCCAGTTTTTCTGCATTGTAAAAAGAGGGAATATTTTCTGTCTGTGATGTGCTAAATACTGAATTAATTTCCAAAGGAATGTCTGCTTTTCATTTTTAAGATGGTATTGTATTTAATGCATTCTAGGCATGTGAAAATGATTATGGAAATGAGGGTATGTGATCTGAACTTCACTGCCACTTGGGTGTGCAGTGTAACTTGTGTTGAAGGCCAATGTTATTCAGTGCTTCTGCTAATAAGGGCAGTTCTTTGTTAAGCACAATAATCCCATTTAATTTGTCTTTAGGATACTACTTTTTTAATAGATAAAGAAATTATATTTTCAGTATTGGAAGTTGAATTTAGAGTTTCATTGTTGACTTTTTAATGGTTTTATGTGGGAAAAGTGATTTGTCTGAAAGAAAGTTCCCTTAATGGAAGACCCCTTATCTTTATTTCTTCATTCCACCACCCTACCTCCCAGTATGAGAGTTCTGATTTTTATAATAAGGTTTCTCCAAATATGTAATAAAGTGTCTTTAAGTAGCAAACAGAAGAGAGTAGCTCTTCTGATTTGGACTAGTAAAAGGGCTGTTGCTGTTTGTCTTTTCTCTTACAGATTGGTTTTGATTCTATTTCATTACTAATCTCTCACATATAGATCTCCTCACTCTGCTGATGACTGTAACTAGTAAAATTGTGTCATAATAGTCCCTCTGGAAGAATAGTAGTAGCTCCTTACGATGGGGCAATGTAAAAATTACCTGGACTATCGACCATCCCTCGGTTTACTGTTAACTAATTATGCTAATTGGAAAAGTTTATTAGTTAGGATTTCTCAGTCATAAATTAACTTGCTTAAGTGCAGTGTGTGAAGAGCTGCATTTGGACAGTTTCAAGGGCATAAGAGAATTGAGTTCTTCGCTTAAGACAACAGCTGGTTGGAGTGCTAGAAAGAAATTAATTTTCTCTTGTGAGCTCTCTGTCTTAAAGTCCAAGGAAAAAAATACTAGTTTTCATAGTTTTATTGATGCAAATAAGAGAATATGCAATGTGTTGCTATATAATGGAGAAATGTAGTTGTCTTTAAGGATTTAATTTAGCTGGGCTTTAACCATAGATTTATAGTTAATATGTAAATAGTTAGCAGTGCTAGAGAAGTAAATGGGTTTTTAAGATTAATTATCTGTTTGGTTCTTTGAGACTTCAGGATAATAGAGGACAAACAGTGTTTTATTTTGGTAAATAAACCTCTTCATTTGTTTGTTGAAAAAATTGTACTTGACTGGACTTACAGCTTTAGAAATGTATTTCACCAAAATATTTGCCAGAAGAATTTTTTTTCTCTCAAGAAAGCATTAAATGAAATCCACATTTTATGTAAGGGCATGTTATGAAAGGAAATTATTTATCAATGTACATCTGATACAAGTAGGTGGTATGCAAATACTTCATCCTCTTTTCCTCACAGAAATCTTTTCCCTGGATCTTTGAGTAAGGAACATGAAGTTAAAACTTCATTTTAATGTGGAAAAAAAAGAGCATGTCGTTTATTTATCAAGTTATTTTGCCTTAAATAGTATTATAAAATACAAAATAGTGGTTGTTGCTTACTGATTCAATTAACAGTAGATGTAGGAGATACAATTTACTACCAAAAAAAGAGTAAAATCTCAAAGATGAAGCAGTTGTATAGTTTCCAAGCAAGTAATACAGGACACATTTTAAAAACATAAGAAATGGTTTAATTTCATTAGCTGTGGTCTAAAATGTTGTGCATCCTACTCTTGGTAAACCACAGCGGCATTTACTGGCTATTGCTTCAAAGCACTACTGGTTTTCATCCCTTTCATTGGCCAAATGTGTCAGAAGAGCATTAACTGAAGTCTGGAAAACAGTTCTCATGGATTTTGCTTTAATGATAAATCTAGCATATAGTACACTTGCTGATACAATCAAGTGAATGGAATTTCCAAAATCTTGACTTAATGTCTTTTAAGTATGAAGCAATAATGTTTTTATGAAGTAGCTTTTAAATGGCATTTGTTGAAGTGGAGAGCAGCTGGATTAGAAGGGTCTGTTTCTAACTGCAATCAGCAATGATCATAGGATCATATTACAGTCACCCTATAAAATAGCTTGTATTTTAAGAAAAATGGGGGGGAAAAAGGGAAGGTAGGAATGGAGAGAAAAGCAAGCATGGTCTTTGTGATGCCCAGAGGGGTCTGGAATTGGTTACAGTTGGGTAACATTGCTTCAGCTGTTTGGGCAACAGTAGTATAGTTCTCAGTATAGGAAGTTCTTTATCAGTTATTAGGTTTTTAAAATATTTTGGAGATACAGTCAATATGCATTTCTCAAGTGTTTTAATATGTAGGGTGGCTTTTCAATTCTAATGTTTACCAGGATAAAATTTAACTAAAATAATGACCATAATTGTAGAACCTTTTGCACTTGTCTCCTGTGTTTCTCTGTAATACAAAGTAATTTTTACCACTTTTGCATTTGTATCCATTTGTGTAAATGGAATGTATCTCTGCACAGTCCATCTTTTTCAGTTAATAGGCTTTGCGAACAGGGAAAATACTTTCTGTTGTTTCTTACAGAACACTAAATTTGTTAGTGATGATGTGTTCTGAAATTTGTCACTGCTGAGTCTCAAAACTTTAATTTAGAAAACAATTGCATTCTCCCAGTAATTGTTTATCACTCTCTTCTTTAATGTGTAGTGTCAATGAATTAACTGCAAGAATCTTCTGTTGTTGCTGTTTCAGTAATAGCTTGTCGTTTTCCTGCAGTAGGCAAGGTGCATCTACTTCACTAAATTATCAAGGTCTGCTATCTTAACGTTGCACAGGAATGCCTTGCAAAATAAATGCCTAAAAATTTTGGAGACATGAAGTGCTTTTACTAGGTAGTGCTGTTGATCAATATTCTTGAATACTTCCCAACTGGTGCTCTTCTATACTTTAATTTTTATTAATTTAATTTTTTTAATGGCATGCTATCTGCAGCAAAAAATTAATTTAAAAAATTACTCTATTTCCTTAGATTTTTGGTTTTTGTTTGGTTCTAAAGGGTTTGATACGGTCTTAGGCAGGATCTGATTAAGGCATGCATAGTACAACTGTACCTAAAATGCCAGCCAGCTAAGGCAGACAAATTTTTGAGTATGAGTTTTAAATTAAAAGAAAACAAAAATATAGATGATTTGATTGTGAAGAAGGTCTAAATATGGTTTGACTGGTGCAAGCAAAAATAGAATAGTCATCCCTGCCATGTAGCTGTATAGACACATCCTTCATCATAAGAACTGTTTCCCTGTCCATTAGTTCAAATAAGCTTATTTTTCTTCCTGGAAAAGAGCTCTTTTTGAAAGTGCTTTGCTTACCTGAGGTCTCTAGACAAAGAGGGTCTATGGGTTGATTTAGTTGTATTGGAATGCAGTTCTTTGGGAACAGTCTAAGGGAAGGTTGCCTCATGACATGCTTAGATCTTTAAGTTTAATTTTTTAAATTGGAACATGTAATCTTGGAGGGCTCAGACCACATTCCTATCCATACATACAACAAGGCTAAGCCAAGTTCTACATTTAGTCTGCTCATGGAAGTAGGTCCTGGTGTTCTGCTGGTTTTTATGGACTTGGTCTTTTGCAGAGCCCTACTACTGTGAGAGTGTTCAGGGCTCTCCTTCCATGTCTTCTGTCTCTTACTAGGACATTCCAGCCCTCACCAATCCCCTTGTCCTTCTCCTTGCTCTCTTTCTCTCTTAAATTTATATTCTCTTATAATTCACTGCATAATATTGTTACTTAAAACCGCTAATTCCTCTTTTAAATTTTTTTTGTAACATTCACTAAAACACTTTCTTAAAGATGTCCTGAGAAGTTGCTTTTCTGGAAAGGCACAGTGTTGCCTTATGGGCATCACAATATTTTGCTCTATAATATTGTCATTTTTAGCTGTTTTTCAAGAAACTTACTTTAAGTTTTTATCTGAAGTAGGGCTAGTTGATTTCTTGTAAATGCTTACTAAGGTTATAGGTCATTTTAATAAAGCAATTATTGTTCTGTTGAATGTAGTTTTTTCATCAGTGGTGTAGTATGCCATTAAATCTTTAAAACTTTGCTTTGAAACCATCAGTCAGTTTCTGCCATATTCCATTTATTACTATATATTTGATATGGACCCTGCCTTCAGTTTACCAGATTAGTAATTCCATTGTTGAAGCTTTGTATGTGTATTGTGTAGGCTGTCAATCCAAGATGGGTGCAAAATACATATCCCTGAAGTTATAAATTTTCTGTTTTGATTTGGAAAGATAGTTGTTTCCATTAAAAGGAATAATTAACTTTGCCTTTTATATTTACCCTTTGTTGGAAGAAAAGGGTTAAAAGTGGAAGAATGGCAAGGAGGATAGTAAATTTGTTCAAGTGACCTTTCTGCTGGGAATGCTAAGAATACCAGGGTGGGTAAACTCCATTTCTTAAGCCTAGTGCTGTTCATCCTCTACCTGTTTTGAGAAGTCGAATTCCTGTGTAGACATAACACACTCTAATACACATGCCCGAGCGTCCTGCTGGAACAGAGTTTGAGAACAAAATCTCAGAGATTATAAAAGCTCAGCCTTGTGATAAACTACACACGCATGAAGCCCTTTGGTATACTGGGGCAGGAAGTGGCCCCTCCTGCTGTCTGCTGGGCTGATCTGAGCCTAACAGAGCCCATGTCCCCGTGTGTCTCTGTCCTCTGGGATGAGCTGAGCCTAACGGAACCCGTGTTCCCGTGTCTGTCACTCAGCATTTTAGTGAGGGGATGAAATAAATCTACTCTTTGCATTTCAGCTGTGGTTTGGTGGTCGCCCTGGTTACCTGTATGTGTTGCTTCATATCCTCTGTATTCTGAATGACCATTTTTTGTTTTGAAGTGTTTCTTTTTGATTTTGTTATGACATGTTTTACTGGCTTTTTATACTGAATATGGCTGAGTACTGTTCATCTGAGTCTGGTGCCTTTTCAGCATTTACTACAACCTGTTTGGCTTAAATGAACAGCTACCTTTACACAAATGAGGAAATGCCTATGTTGTTGTTAGTTACATATCAGTAATTATAATGATTAGATCCTATGTTACCATAATATTAACATAACCTTCATGTACATTTCTGAGCCCCCAGTAGTGATATTCCTGGTGGATGACACATACATGGTCTTGAAATGTCATTAGGTCATGTTTAGGAAAGTGACCTTTAGGAAGCCCCTTCTCTTCTTTCATGAAATGATGCAATTAACTTAATGAAGCAGGGGCAGTTGGGAATGGATTCCTGCTCATAGTGTTCCCAGGTGCTGCCAGAGTCCTGGTCTATGCAAGGAAAAATGTGGTTATGTTCTCAGTGCCAGTCAATGTCTACTGTACCAAGGTGTTGAACTGACATCTTCCCCTCCGCACATGAAATTTGAAAGAGCTGTTATGAGTGTGTAAACATGCCACCATCAGAAAAGAGAGCAATATGCAAAGTCTGGTAAATTTTTGTGTTTCCAAACAAACACCCAAAGAGAAGCAAACACAGGTGCCTGCATATTTGAACTTAAAGTTTAATGGATGAAATTAATCTAGGATTAGTCCTGATAGCCTTCATAGTTTCTCATCTTTTCTGAGGCAATTTTTAAATGCTGAAATACATACCATACAGTGACTGTTTTGAATAAATAGGTGGCAAATGGTTTAAAAAATTTTGTTCATTTTCTTACTCATTCTTTTTATTCTTGATTTTGACATATGAAGTTTCTTAAAGGGAACTTGCATAAAATTAAGTTTACTGCTTTTTCTGGTTGATTAAAATATTTTTAACGTCTGTATGACCACCATGAAATTCTCTGGATGCTAATGTCTTCTAAACAGTACTGAGAGAACGTAATTTTAGTTGAGTTTTAAAATTTGTTAAAATCAGTTTAAATAAGCAAGTTAATCACAGTTGTATTCATTCTGCACTTCTCTTTATCAAGTGTTTTTAGGAATTCACCTGTGATCTAAGCAGTTACAGCAAAAAAGGAATAGAAAAATCCCGTGTGGCTATAGTAAATGTGACAAAGCATAATATATAACTAGTAAGGAACTTTGATATACTAACTATAATTGATTCCAGCGATTTGTCTGTTAAAGCCAATGCAAATAAATGTAACATCTGTCAAAAACCAACCACTAGCATGAAAACCTTTTAACATTTTTGCACTCAATAAACTATTTTATACATAAACTACCTTATTGTTTATATTAAAAACTAAAAAATATTCGGTCTGTTCCAGCCATTCTAACAAAAACTTTAATAAGTAGACATTGCATAAAAATGACACAATCCAGCAGTTATTTGGTAAGGCCAGCATAATCATAAATTCACCATCCATGCTTTTCCAAAAATACTAACCCATATTGTTCTCTCTGGACCTGTTGCAGGGATGACTAATCCAGCTGCTGAGGTCTCCCTTTATGTGTTTGATGGAACACTTGGCTTGCTAGACTACAGCTGTGTGTTTATGTGCAGTGCACACCTGCAGGGGCCTGACAAATAGCTGTAGTATGCAGAGTATACAAAATTACCCTGGCAGTGCTGCAAATAAGGAAGTTTCTGTTTTGAAGTCCATATGTGTGTGAGCTTGAGATGCCAGCTGGGGTATTTATGTTGCATTGCACAGATGTAAAACTGCCAACTGATTTTATACCAAATAAAGGCTAATCTTTTTATACATACTTGGTGTCAGAGTTATGAAGTGGTACATAAGAATGTTCTCACGACTTAGCTCTTTTAAAATAAAAGCTGACATTAAAAATGCTCAAATGCACAATATGCATAGATGCTAAAGATAAAAACATGCTGTATTTACTTAGATATCTGCTGTAGCATGGTATTCTAAAGGTTTTATTGTTGCTGATGTATAGTTTTTAGCTGCACATAATCAAGACTTGATTTATTGTATGCGTATACACTATGCTATATATGCTTTTTTCCAGGAAGTCACTTCAGCTCTGTGGTGAATCCAGTTTATGGGTTCTGAAATGTGAAAGCCCAATTTATATAGCTACTTTAACTTAAAAGCTTTGCTTTCCTATTTTCAAATGTTCCTGAGCACAGTGATAATTTTTCATCAAATGTAATATGTATTTTGAAAATTGTGATCATTGTTAGTAAACCTTGTTTGTGAAGAAAATGCACAGGTAACACTTGCTTCCGAATACTAAAGAAATTAAAATGGAAGCACTGATTTTATTTGCTAAAGCTATCAAATAGCACAGATACTAGTTCTGATAGTTTGATGATTTTAGTCAGTAGCTTGGCTTTTGGTATGAAGTGGTTGTAAAGACAACAAGGTGAAATTAATAGTTTGTTTTGGGTACTTAAGTACTGCATGCTTAATCCTTTTTAAATGCCTAAAATGAAGGCTTAGGGGGGGAGAGAGAGTTAATGTGCAGATGTGAAAGTGGACAACTTTTGTGCTCTTGACTACTCGCTGGAAGTTCTCTAAGCACTTAGCTACTTTTTTAGGCTTAACACACTTTTTCTTCAATTAATCTTTTTCGTATTACTGTGTGAAGCAATTTTAGTAATGTCTTTAATTTATTGTTTATTCTGGGCTACTAAAACATTTGGAGATGTGCGGAATTCTGCTTTGGCTTACTCTGTCACAATGTGGACTTGAAATGCACTTATGCTACATAAGAACAAAGGAAATGGGAGCATCATTGAATTATATCACTATAGAATATGTCCCAAAGGACTTAGGAATTTATTTTGCTAAATGTAGTGCACAGCTCTAGAACTGGCTAGCCATCACACACAGCTCACCAGGCTGATGGAGTTTTTTTTAAAGCAAAAGAATTTCATACGTATGCACATGTGCATGCATATGCTCACCCTGAGAGTATTGTCTTGGACTTCTTGTGCTTAAAATGAACATCTGCAAGTATCTCCCAGAAGCTCAAATATTATTCAGGTCCATATGGTTTAGAAATAGAGGTTTTTGATGACTGAATTTTATAGCACAAACCTCAGGCATTACTATTAGTTAGCTGAAGATTTGAACTGTACCCCCATAACACTGCCTAGGTATGTCCTCCTGGCTGACATGATAAGGGTGCCTGTGGTATGCTCAAACCAGCATTAACTGCTGAGAACGAGCCTGTGAGCAGAGAAGGCTGGGAAACAACACAGAATGCCAAATCTCGGTGAAAAATGGCAACACTTCAAAAGATGTCACTTCTGCTAGATGAGTATAGGAAGTCTTAATTGTTGTTATATCCTCTATTTAGGAGGTGTATTCAAGACCAAAAGAGCAGAATTCTGTTGTTGGGTGAAGAAATATGTTGCAAAGATGGTTCAGTTATTTTGTAGCAGGACCAGCTCCGTTATAGAAGGATATCACTTCAAACAGATTGCCGCCACTGCAGGTTGCAAACACACAACTGAAGGCTTCTAGTTCTCAGCTCATGCACAGATGTCTTTCAATAAGCTTAGCCAGTAATTTCTTCAAATTGCTCCGTTTATCAGCAGCACATGTCATCAATCCTGGAATGGTTGCTGAAGTCAAACTACAGAATCCTTAGCTTACAGACACAGCTGCAAACAGGTGAACAGGCAGAAAGTAATTTGTGCAGCTTGGTGGCTGTCAGACAAAAGACAGACAATCTGTGTTTAAAACAGATTGCAGGCCTTGCATGAGCCAGACAAAAGGGATCTCTACAACTGCAAATAATTCCAAGGTTAACATATTTTCCTTTCTGCCATTAGGTGATTTGTTAAAATTGGAAACAATGAGCATTATAAATCTACACAGAAACTAGAGATAAGATGAAAGAGAAAGACAGATCACTAAATAAGTTTACATCCTTCTGTTGAAAAGCATACAACTGGTATTCATATAGCACTCCTTTTTATAAACTAAGCCGAGTTACAATACCTATAAGGACATTTAATACAGATTTTTAGTTATGTTAAGGAAGTCTAATTGGGAAAAGAAACAGCATTGTAAAAACAGCAAGTTCATAGTATTGTTCCTCTGTCTTAAAATTTTGACTTTTTTTCCTTTTCAAAATCTCCTTTGGTTATCATTCAAAGATAATGTGAAGATTTAGCAGGTTTTAATTTTAACTTTGAAGTCCTCACTTTCTCAGATATATTAATATTGTGTCAATTTACCAACATTTACTTTACCAAGTATATCAGTGTGAGAAATTTGTAGCAAACAATTTGTAGCATACTGTAGTACTAACCTAATTACAATAAATTAGAAAATATGCAATTGCCCAATCACAGATATTACCTCAGATGTATGAGTATAGAATATCTATTGCTTCCACTTCTCATGGGCTCAGTAAACTTGCCTTGACCTCAAAACTTCTGCAGCCTTCCATGAGGTACTAATCAAGCTAATGTAATATAGCCCTTCTTCCTGTTCAGTTCAGTGAGTAAGTACTTACGTGCAATAATATTGATGAGTAATTCTATGCCTAGTTTAAGTTCTGGTAAATTTATTTTCCATGTTATTTAAAACTTACCAGCAGAGAGAGATTGTGGGTGGAGGAAGATGCAGAAAGTAACTGTCAGTATACTGTAAAGTAGCATCTGCTTTTGTGATGATAGGATTCTATGCATAGGGGATAAATCATTCTGCTTTGAAGTACATGGAAATCAATGTACTTTGTGTGTAATATGTATTATGATGAATTCATGAATACAATGGTGAATCATGCAAAAGTGTTTACAAAACTTATTTTTGTCCCATCAAAAGCCACTGTTGTTTTCTTAATGAAAAAATTAAAATACGTTCATTTTGTTACAATCATGCCTATATTACCTACTTGAATCCAGCATAATTATTGTCATAATTGAAGACTACTGTTGTACAACTATTTCAAGTTCATAGTATTATTGAAATCGAGTGCTAAATTCTGCAGGGAGCCCTGATGCTGAGGCTGAATTAAAAATTTTTTTAAATTTCTCAACTATGAAGATATCGCAAGCATGTGCTTCAATAAGCTATAGCATGGAAGTACCCTTTTTCATGTTTTCTGACAAAATGCAAATTCCAAGATAAAATTGTGTCTTTATATGTGCTGTGTTACAAGACTCCTTGCATTTGGATTTTCTCCTATTTTTTTGTATCTTAACAGACAGCAAGGTTTTAACATTTCAAAAATTATTCACACTAATGCAGATTTTCTATTCTTTGGCCAGGAAAGATTATATACTAGGTTCTTTCTTTGTAATGCTGACAGCATGTGTATTGCTTGTTGATTGTTCAGGGTGTATGCTGCAGATTGCAGCCTGACATTGCTATGGTGTTCTGTGCATGGGCTTCATGTATTCACAGTAAAGGTGAGATCATCATCTTTAAAGGATGGTTTTAATTTGTGTTGGTGAACCAAGTGGATACTGTATTTAAGGAAGGGGAAAAAAGTGGATTCATGCAGGTTGCTGTCTGCAGTCCAAATTGCTGATCAGAGGGTCTTTATGCACATCGGTAATGTGCTGTGCAATATAAGCTGAAATATATTCCACAAGGGAGGAAAACGGAATAGGTTACATACGCTGTTCCTAAGTGCAATGAATATAAAACTCCATTACTCACTTTAAGCAGGTGCTTTTTATATGAGGCTTTAAAGAAATATAAAACTGCTGGTGAAATGATTGGTTTGTACAGACACGACTTAACTTCCAGTACTTTGACCAGATAAAGAGGCTAAAAATATTTCTACAAACATTTCTTTAATGATTTCAAGGATTAAAGGTTAATACCCTCCTAGTGTAAGAAACTGCCATTCCAGACACTAAAAGCATTGTTTTCTTTAAGTCCTCAGGAGTTGCGTAGACCATTTAAAAGAAAATACAAATATGTTTGTTAAAATTATAGCATTGTGTTTTTAAGTTGAAATCCTAAACAGTCTATATTAAATTGTTGGAAGGAGTACAGTGATATAAAGAAAAACTGTGTGATATAGAAAATTGTGAATAAGAATGATACTTCAGTTAGAAAAAACCCTCATCTTTAATGAAAGTGAAATTTTTTCATCTATGTGCATGGAAAACCACATGTAAAGGGGTAAACTCACACCTTTTATTTAAAGCAGCATATACTTTCTGAGAAGGAGAATCATGGGAAGATTGTTCATGATAATACTGATATACTGTATTTTAATCTTTCTGTTTAATGTCTATCATATTTTACTTACCCACCTTATCTGAATGACTGTCTTCCTGTCATTTCCTACTCCTTTACAGTCAGTGATTGTAGCAGCAATCTCTGTAGTCCATCTTTTAATCATGTGACTCTGGGCTTTCTTCGCTTCCCAACTGAGGGATGTTAACATTCTCTTTTGCTTCTCCCCCATGCGTAGCAACTCAGGAAATTAACTGTTAATGTTTACACTTTAGATGGTCTTTATTTTTGATAATACCGTTATTGAACACATCTGATCTTCTTTTGAATTTTTATGAACCTTTGCACTTTCTTTACTACTTAAAGGATTACTTACACTTAAAGGTGTCCATCCTCTAGAATCCTCTTCTTGTTTACCTTTTTACTGGTCCATATCTGTGCTGTCCTATATTCAATAAGCTCCAACTGAGCCTTCAGAGAGATTTCAGCCATTGGATATTTTGTTTGACAGCAATCAGGTGACCAGGTGTCATGTATGTAACAGGGAAGCTCACAATCATGTGAAGGTCCAGGTGATACTTGGCACTTCTTGTCTTTAGCATAGTAGGTGTGTTACATAGCACTGTAAGGTTTGAATCTGTTCTGGTGAAGAAGGCTTCTTAAAGGCAATGCAGATTCATAGGAAATGTTTATTAGTTTTATAGTTACCAAATAGTTTATTTGAGTAGATGTGCCATAGAGAAGGGAGCTCCACAGGTGGAACAGAAGGTGATAAGGTCTGAGATGAGCTCTGATTTTTCTGAGAATCTGTTCTTTCATCCTACAATTTGCTGTCCTAGAAAGTTTCTCTTTAGTTGCTTCCCAGCTTTTTACTAAAAGGAGAGTTGTAAAATGCAGAATTTAATCCAGAGTCTAAGATAAATTACACTTTTTGTTTAATGTTTGAAGATAAGCCCTTTGAGCCAGTACTGGATTGAACTTGAACTAGACTAGATAGAAAATGCGTTTCAGATTTTTGAGATCCTATTAGCATTTACTAATGAGTGAAAGTGTTTTCATATACTTTACATGTTGACATTTGGCATGAGCTATTATTATCCTCAGATACAGCAAAACTACTGTATTTGTAATGGATAGAAGGGTTGTACAACTGAGATGGAAGCGACCAATTGCAAGTGCATGGCTTCCAACCAAAGGTGTCTTACTGAGAGTGGGATTTATGAGCTCTTTCCTCCATCTATCTATCTTCATCTTCTTCAGGATCTTGCCTCAAATATTTTGCAGGTTTCTCAAGTTCTTATTTATCTGTATCCTGGTAGCATTTGTACCCATGTCACTTTTAGCATTTGTCTGCTGACAATGCATAGGTATAAGGATTGATAGGACATGCTTTTCTAGAGTTGCAATCTGGATTTTGATAAGTTTTTTTTTATTTTCTTGGAAGACAAAAGTTATTTTAATGCATCAACTTTGGCTTCTGCCAATTGTCTCAAATGATACCGAATATCTGAAATGCAGCTGTTGAATTGGGCAGAAAGTAAAATCAGTCCTTTTCTTTTTGAACCTATGTTTACAACAGCAGGAAGAGCAGCACTAAAGCTACTTTAATCCTGTGTCCTGACCAGTGTCATATTGCCAAATCCAAAATAATGGCTTCAATTAGGTATGCTTATAATTGGTGATGCCTAAATAGCCAGAACGTTAGCAATAATGAGGTTAATAATAATAAATTGCCTGAAACTGCACTTTTCACGGCAAAGTTTTAGAGTTATTTCTGTCTATTAATTTTGTCTATGTTTAAATATGGAAAATGGTATTCCTTTTCTAGGTGTTGGCTATTTAGATCAAAAAGATCCTCAGTCCAGGAAGGAGGAGGAGAAGCCTGGTGGTGTGGAATGAGGTCAAGGTTGTTTATGGCAGAGGGCTTTGTGATTGTCCACGTTGCCCAGGCGTGGCCTCCTCTGACGTGTGGCATGCCTGGGGACAGCTGCCTGCCACTCCATAGCCCCACCTTGGCTTGCAGGTCTGCAGCCCATTTTCTGAGCTGCCCTAGTTTTTCCCTACAGCTGCTGAGGTAGAGTTGTTCCCACCTCATTCCCCTGCTCTCACAGCACTCAGGCCCAGCTTTGTGCCTCTGCCAACTCCAGTACAGTTTTTGTGGCAGATTGCTCTCACAGGGTGATTGCTACTAGTGAGATTCACATCTTCCCCCCCACATTTTCTATTCTGAAAAAACTTAGCAAATACTACACAGTAGTAGTTTAAATAAGTACTACTAATCACATGTGAAGCTTAGCAGTCAGTGTGCAACATTTGCAAATTGTTGTCCAGCTGTGCTCCAGTCTTAGGTACCATCGCAGGTGGAAACAGCACACTGGGAATTATGGTAGGTCCATAAGGGAATGTTTCTATTACTAGAAGGGAGGCATAGTTAACATTTTCCTTATCTTCACTAACATCGCCTCCAGCTGCACTGTAAAAAGCACCTGGAGGAGGGTGTTTGGTCACTCGATTACTTCTTCTTGTGAACTTGGCAGTGTTAAGTTTAAAGTTGGACTTGATGATGTTAAAGGTCTTTTCCAATGTAAATGATTCAGAGATTCTGTGCATTTCAGTGGTAGCTTTTTAGTTCTCATATGAGCATTCCAAATTAAAACCACATTTTACCTTACTGGATAATCACTTAAAACAGATCAATAAGGAACATTTAAAGCTTCTTCTTACCTAGAATGCCTTAAGCATATTATTCCAAATGTTCTGTGTTTTCTTCAATATTGGTTTTCAGTTTTTGAACCACAGAACCTCTTCATTTGAAGCAGGATTTTAGAAAAATCAAGAGGCTTTTGGGTTAGGGCATATGGGGACCTGTATGAAGCCATAGAGTGGGGAATCTTGAAACAGGAACATAGCAACAGGATTTTGTCTTTTTAAAATGACTCTCCCTGTAGGGGAAATGCTGCTAGTCTTTAGCAAGCTGGGAAATATTTTGCAATATGTAAATCTCAGTTTATAATGATGATCCTACATCTTGTTTAGTATTTAGGCAATGGAGAAACCTTAGGTAGTTTACAAGCAGTTTAAGGATTTAAGTGATTCATTACAGAGATTTTAACATGTGCTTTTTGCAGCTTATGTTCTGATGAAGAGAATGATACATACTTATATTGATAAATACTTTATCATTGTAGCCCAAGAACAAAGCAGCTTGACCTTCTTTAGGGAGTATTTCAGTTTGTCACTTAATTTCATCCTTTCATGCACTCACTTTTTCTTTTAGTACCATGGTTGAAGAGAAAAAAAAATCAGAGCTATTTTTTAGGGTTCTCTTGTGTGTGGAGTTCTGGCACAGAAGCTCAAGTCAGTAGAAAATCTGTCCAGTTCACAATATGTTAAAGGCAAGACAACTCTACCATAATCCTGTTGTTGGTGCCCTGTTAAGTCTTGGGAGGGGGTGGGGATGAAACAATAATTTCTTAGAATAGTGATATGTAGACTAAAAACTGGTTGACACAGTTACATGAAAATAAGTAAATGTGACAATCAGAATAGAAACTGTGATATTAAATCAAGTTGAGTTAGAAAAAACACCCAAATAATTTTACCTTGATAGTTCCTTAAAATAAGCTGCTTGAATTCCTATTTTGAAGAAGAAATAAAATAGTAGCCTGTGAGTATGTACATTAGGGTTGCAAAATATGGTATGTATACTATGTTGACAGATTGAAAACATTCAATTGTGAGCACAGTGAAGATGTTTGAGGTACTTCGTTGCAAAGATTCAATTTTACTATGGAAAAACCGCAGAAAATAGTTATACCCCAGCTTCTACATTTTAGGAATGCCTCTCTTTTTCTCTGTTTTTCCAGTTAAAAAAAAGGAAGTGGGAGAGTGTGGGGGTGGAGGAGGGAACCTCAAACACAAGGCCCCAGTGATTTCAGGTGATGTGTGTGAGGAAGCAGAATGATTGAAAGAGATGTTGAAGTTCCTATGTTGCTGCTGTTTTGTTGCAAATAAGAATGTGAAAGCTTTCTGCTCTCCCAATGCTTTGAACGTGAGAAGTAGGACTGGTGCCAGTTAGAGCTGGTCTTTGTGGCTTCTATTATGTTCTTTCTGAAAGGAGGAAGGAATTAAGTTTGGTTTTAGCTTGGAGTTCCTCAGAAGCGCAATCTCTCTAACCAAGCCCAATACAGACTCCAGAAGTTCTCACTGAGCACTGCCTAAGCAGAGACTGAACACAGATGACTATCTCTCAGGAAAGAAATGAGGTTTCTCTTATGCTTCAATTTGTTTACTAGCTTTTCTGTGTTAGTCATGTAAAACCTAAATATATGTTTCTGTGAAAATAATTTGACATTTTTTGTCATGATTCCAGTAAGACTTATGCTTCAATGTTATTTCATTTAGTTAATAGCTCCTTACTTTTATTAATGGATTGATCTTTTTACTGTTTGAAATTATTTTGACAAGTATGTGGCAGTCTTTTACTATATCATTGTTGCCAAACCATAGTTTATTGGTACTTAATGCTTTAAATATTGAGATTTTTCCTTCTGAGGCCACAGACTAAATGTGGGGACAATTCATGTGGAGTTGCTTCTAGAAGTTTGTCATGCCTTACTCGTTTCCTCTTTCATATTTTCAGTTCTTTTATGTTCTTTCTAAAGAATTATTGCATTTCAGGGATTTGGCGGCACACAGTTCTGACTGTTGTCCTCAGAATCAGTAACATTCCTCTTTTCTGGTTTTCTGTGTTTGTTATTGATCAGTTTAGATTTTGTTTCTTGGTTTGTCAGTAATCATTGCAAATTCACCTTATCACAAATGAATTGGTAAAAGATCTTCATTGGTAAAATCACTAATTAGGTGATGTTTTTAAACAGGCCTTAAATTAAATGAGTGCTTAGATTTCTAGGCTTGCTAGAAGAAATCCTGAGCTGATCTATAAAGACATAGTTGTGATCTGCCTTTAGCTATTTGTTTCCCCCCTGCTTGCACATGGAATGACACTGAATGCAGGAACTTGGGGCAAGCTGTGTGGTTTGATTACGTACATGGAACAGACCAAAGCTATATCTGGAAAGTTGGAGGGAGGATGTGATTACCTGTTTCAAAGTGTGGGAAAACCTTTCTTGACTGCACTATATTTCTGTACGTGTACCTGGATCACAACGGCTCTTCAGGCTTGGAGTTATAATTAAAGTGACTTAGTGTGTGTAAGGTGTAAATTATCAAGGTGTAGTAGATTTTAAGTTAGAAAAACTTTCTGCCTATTTTGGGGTTCTACCGTATGGAGAGAACAGATTTCAAGTCTTTGGTGATGTGATGTATTCTATGTGTCTGAATCAAGTGAAATAAGCTATACTTGATGACCGAGTGTACACATGGCTACGTATTGGGAAGGAAACACTGAATTTTTACTGCAAATCATTCTGCAATGGGCAACATGTTTGCAGGAAAAAAACCTCAGACATCTAAAAAATTTATCTGGAAGGAGCCATAAGTTAAATTTGATGGTGACTGGCATGTGTATCTCTTTCTCAATAAAGTCTTTGATTCCCCTATTCCTGGTGAAAATAATAAATTAACTGAAAAAAAAGTGATTTGTACTAAGAAAAAACATGTTGCCCTAATTTGACTCCACTGGGCAACAAAGTCAAGTAAATCTGAGTGCGAGATTCCAGAAGAACGAGTACAGCACAAGTTCTACTGTCTTGTCTAGCCTTTCTCATACTTCATTTGCAGGATGTTGAATTTGCATAATGTTTCTGTTGGCAATGATAGATTTGGTTTTCCTAGTGTCTGTTCAAATTCATGCTCAATGTCTTAATTAAAATGTTGTGGTTTGTTTGTCTCCATACAAAATTTCAGTTAGTACATGGAGGCATGGAGCATTTCTAATATAGGAGTTTGAAAATCTTCATACTCAATCAATCCCTTAAAACACTATTTTAAGAAAAGTTCATAAACATTGAGGGGAGGGAAGGAAGCTCTAGTCTTTGCTTGCTTAAACATTTGTTTGCTGAAATAGGTATTTAAGGAATATTTTAGTTATGTGAACAGCTGTTGAGACTTTGATTTTATAATGATATCACGATGAAAGAAATAACAGAGACTGTTTGGGAGGAACTGAAGTTACAGAGATGGAAACTACAGATAGAGGCATATGAAGGAAACAAGGTTTCTTTCTTCTCTGTAGAGCAGCTTGCCAGTTTGACAAGTTTATGAGAGATGGCTCATAATTTCCAAAAATTTTCAGAGACTGAAGAAAATGGCCTCCTATTTTAAACTAATTCATTAGAAATGGTTCACTAAAAGTCTCTGAACTTTCTGTGCCTTGAAAAAGATTTGTAACTTGGTAAGGGCAATCACCTTAAGTTTAGGTGATTTTTGTCTTTGTGATGAAAGTCTAGTTAGGCATTCTAAGTTTCTTAATGTGTTCTCTGTATAGGATTTCAGTAATTAATAAATAGGTTTTTTGAGTATCCATCAGTCCAGAGCTGTGCAACCTGAGAGGATTTTTTTTCTGGCAACTTCTCCTTGGTTACTGTGGTGTGCTGTAGTTATCAGGTGTTGAAGCTGAAAGCAGGTTGGCATTTGACATCAAAGCAACATAGAAAAGGAAGGCATGAGTATGCTGTATTTTCCCAATACTTCCCTATTTTCTGTCAAATAGATCAAAACAATGGACAAAGTGTTTACTCTAACCCTGTAAACGAAAAAAAAAAAATCTTATTACTGCTACCAGTTACTTCTTCATATGCATTAAAATGTAATGGTTAATTATCTATGACCATGTATTAAGGGTTTCTTTAAGTCCAAGCCATTAAGCTTTCCTGGCTTCCCATCATGGTCCTTAACTGCTGGCTGGGTGAAAAGCAGTTCATTGGCTCGTTTGAGCAATGCTTTACTGACTGTCATGAATTTGATGACTGGTCAGTTGAAGAGGCAAATACACTCATGTTTTCATGAAGGTTGTAGAAAATAAATATCTTAGATAATGCTGTCATATCTTGCTGAAATTCAGTAAGTCCAGAAATTACTTGGTGAGGGACTAGGAGTAAACAGGAACAAATAGTAAGCATGATCACACTAAATTCATGTATTGTGTCAGATACCATGCCTTAGAGCAGAGGGGATTTTCAGCTTTAAAAGAGGCTTACCCTGGACAAAAATGGGAATGAGGGTCTGTTCACAAGACAAACTGGTAGTTGGTCTTTCAGACTGAGAGCTGAAAGGGGTGTTGTAATGGGAGGCACACAAATTAGTTTCAGTGAGTATTCTTTGAGCCTGAAGCCTTCCTGAGTCACAAATCAGGAAAAGTCTGGACATCCTCAAAGACAGAAGACAGGTTAAATTTTGATAAGAAATAATACCTTGAGTGTGGAACCTACTTTCAGATGGCAGTCTGCTTTACCACATGCTTTGTGTCCCTTCATGTGTTTCTTCTTTGTTTCTATCTTGGAAAGTACGTTTTATTCAAAAGTTATTTTAATGTCTTACCAGAGAAAAACTTGAATATATGTCAAGAAGACTGCTTGCTAAATGATTTTATATGCACCTCGAAGTACTCTTCTTTAGGAACTGGAATAGGCACAGTGAACTAAGCATAATTACCAAGTTTAATCTGAAATCTTCTGTTCCCTATAATTTTTTTAGGATTTTTTTTCCTTACTAGTTAATATATATTAAAGGGCGTTCTTTGGGTTAAGTCTTGGCGAGATTTTGCAAAAAACCTAATTAATTAATTCTGTAGATAATTACACTTCTTTAATGTGTTTAATTATCTTGAAATATGTATTAAATGCTTTTTACCTGATATTCCACAATACTTTCTTTGCATAATTATGGATTTTGGAACAAGTTCTATGTTACGTACATGAGGAAATGGTTCCATAATTATACTAATGTTTGCATAATTAACAAGCTGCTTGCCAATTTTAACTGACAAATTCCAAGTCACTTCTGCATGAAGGGAAAAAAAAAAAACATAAAAAAGGCAACTTCTGTTAGTTTTTCTTTTCATACTTCTTACAGGTGTTGAAACTATTTATTTCTTATTTGCAAGTGAATTTATGTGGTTTTTTTCTGATAGGCAGTGCTGTACAGATTTGGTGGGCTGGCTTCCTCCACCTATGCTCTGGGGCTGTTTTGGGGGGCTGCCCTCAAGCTCTGCCAACAAATCTCAGTCCTGGCTTATGCAATCCCCTGCTGCTTCTGCCGCAGCTCTAGGCAGCTCTTCAGAAGTGACTGCCAATAGCACTGACTTCTTCCAAGCAGTGCAGTAGTTTTCTGGTGCTCACAAATGGGGGCTGAGATGAGACCACCAAAACTTATTTCCACTTGTGACCCAAGGCAAGGTTTGAACTCCGGTTTCTGCTGAAAAATGGCAAATGTGCTGCTGGCCTTCTGTACTGCTCAGCTGCATGGATCTAATGCTTTACATAGTTACTGAGTAAAATATTGATGTCTAAATAAAAGCTGAAAACACTTAGTCATTTTAAGATCCTGAAATTAAATGATCGTAATAAAAACATGAAGGATAATAGTTGACGTGGCACTTATAAAGTGAAAATGAAAGTGTATCTATGTGTATACATGCATATTTGTTATTTCAATTTCCAAGTGGTCTTGTGTGTTTTCCTCACAGCATCTATATATATTTCATGCATAACTGTTTGTATTAAAAAAACCCATATGCAGCATTCTTCCACTTTCATTTAAAACCTGTGAATCACAACAAAAATGCTGTAAGAACATCTAAGGTAGATAATTAAAATATAATTAAGTCTAAATGCCTTGGTGAAGGAATATAAAAATATTTAAATTCAACAGGCTAGTACATTTGCAGTTTTCTTTTATTAGGTGTGAAATCTAAGAATCCCCTGCCAACTCTTGAGGGCTCAATCCAGAATGTTGAATTGAAGTACTGCGGCACATCATTGGTCAAATGTGCCTCTGGGACCGTGGGATCAATAAAAATTTGTGCCAAAGCCCCAGGTATGTGCAGCTGGACCATGTAAAACTTTATTGCCTGTATAGGAGAATTGGCCTTGCTTTTTACAGGGGGAGTTACTGAAACAAGAATTTATTCATTGTTCCTATGAATCAGAGAGGGGTTTTTGTATTCTGTTTTGGGGTTTTTTTGTTATTATTAAGTATGTCATGATGATCCAGTCTTGCCTCAGTATAGTCAAATTTTACACTGAATAAAAAAAGTAGATTTTTTTTTTTTTCTGCTGAGACAAATATTAATCTAGAAGCATTCAGGAAATAGGAAAAATACAGAATACTTTCACCTAGCCTTATCCTTAGCATAATTTTGATGTATTCTCTTGATTGTTTAATGCCTTATTTTTTATTTTCCATTAATGCTACAGGTATGTACTTTGCTTGTAAAGTTTTTGAGGACTCT
>VXBC01007021.1:207687-367103 GCA_013399945.1 Ploceus nigricollis
TTTTTTTTTACTTCTTTAATACAATTTTTCCTGAGGAGCATGTAAGAACTTATCAATGTCTATGATGTCTCTATGGATAAGAAGCAGCTAAGGTCAAGAACATTAAAAATTGAGTGTCTTTAAATTGAGTTCATGGTGATGTTTAAGTAGATTATTTTATAAAATTGGGAAGGAAATTACTGTTTTAAAGATAATCAGTTACTATATTTGAAATCCTCCTGGAAGTCAAGGCATTTACAGGATAAACATTAAGTAGATTGCCAAATAGTTTATGTGGTGCTGCTCTTTCTATTTGCTCTCTTAATTCTGTATTCACAATGTAAATGAATAGATGTTCTCTTTGGACTAGTGAATGTTTGTCTTGAAAATTTATCTTGTTACACTAAAAGCAGTAAGGAATCTAATTTTTATCTTAGGTGATGGTGGAAAAGAGAAGCTGATTCCTTTAATTCAGGGCCCTTCTGACACCAGAGACTTACACAGCAGTAAATGGCTCAATGAGAGTAGAAAGCCAGAATCTCTCTTAGCTCCAGATCTGGTAGCCTTTACAATCCAGATTCCACAGTATATGGACTACTGCCATAATTCTGGTAAGTACAAAACTCTTGTTAAGCTGGTATCACATTACATTTTTCCTATCCAATGTGGTTTTCAAAAGAGGGGCTTGAAATAAAATGTGCCAAATGTCAGAGTATCTTCTACATGCACTGCACGCATTATAACTAGCTCACTGTGAGACAAAGAACTAAAAGCTGCATTTTGATGTATGTCTTCTTCAATAAGGAGTGCTTCATTAACTTTGGTTGCCTTTCAAAATAATTATATGAAACTTTTGTAAACTTTAGGCAGGGGAGGGAGGTGAGGCAGGATCCATGATGAAAATATTAGTTCGATTCTCTCTTCTGGTACTGGGTCGGCCTTCTTATACAGAAATTGACATACTGAATTCTAAATGGTTCATATAAATTTGCAGCATAATTTATTATTAAGAGTTTGTTTATCATAAAATTTGTTAACAATAAGAAATAATTTTAAAAATACTGCAGGGCACACATCCGATCTCATAAAATTTGGTGTTGTGGTGGCCTTAAATGAGAAGTTAATAATTTGTGAGAGCTGTTTGGCTAAATTTAAGGGTGTTGTTGACTTTGTGGGCATAAATACTTTTACCTGACATTCTTATGGTTTCTGTGGTCTTTAAACAAAACATTGGTCTGTTTTAAGCAACACTGACAATTTTGAAATATGTCTAGTTTAAAATAACTCATGCAGTTTGTGAAGTACACATGGAACTAGGTTTTGCTATCAGTGTGGTGCTTCTTAAAAACCATGCCTTTATGTTTTTCAAAGCTTATTCTATGGCCATGCTAGGCATAGAATAAAAAGTGGGGGAAAAACAATCCAAAAAAGTATCTAGGTTAAGGAAAGTAAAAGAATTACCTGACACCAATATTATGAAACACAGAAGTAACTTGAACACTTCAAGTGTGCTTTTTTCTGTATTTTTTTCCTGTGTAGTGATTCTTGAATGTCATTAGTCTGAAAAGTAACAGTGAATTTATTACTGTCATTGCAATTTTTATGTGCATATGTAAGCAACATTTGATTCTTACACAGAGTAAATATTTGTAAGCACTGTACACTCCAGCAGTTGTTAGGTTATTTTTTCAGTAATTGTACTTCTCTGTTTTTTGGGGACCATCATGTTGAAAATGTTTACAGCAGTGTTATTATAAAAATTATCTTCAGGTCCTGCTCCTAAAGCATTGCCAAGAAGCAGTTCATGATTCAGTAATATCTGAATTAGTCAGAGAAGCTAAAATCTGTTGCACCTGTTGATTCACTTAAATACCTTTTAAATGTTCATAACAACAATATTTATTACTATGACCAATTGTAGCATTTCTTGCCTTTTTTGAGGATTTTTTAGTTTAATTTTCTTATTTTTGTCTTACTCTATTAATTATAATTTAAAGGCTCTGTGGATACTTATACTGTATATCTACTGCTTTTGTTACAGGTCATAAGAATCACATACATTTTTTGCTCATCATTATTATAGATGGTCCAGTTAGATGATTGGGAGTCCTTGATGGGTTGTGACAGGAGGTGCTTAATGAGAATAAGGCACTGACCAATGAAGTGCTGGCCAGACTCACATTCAGGGATTTTGAGATACAAACCATTTTTTTTGTAATAGACAATTATCAGTGGTATCTGTTTTGTAGATGCATGGACATACATTAAAAATGTGAAGATTTTAGAGTTGAAAATGTACTGGACACTTCACCTGCCCCCTTAGCATCTCAGAAAAGTTGTAGTGATTCTGTGTACACAATGGCAGTCACTAACCTGCTCTGGCTCTGCTCCTCTAGATCTGTAATGTGGCACCTGCGAGGAGTGACAAATGAGAGGAAAAATCTGACTGATTTGCTAAAGCTTTGGTCTCATTCAACACGAAGAATGGCATACTGCAAATGACTTAAATTTTTTTAAACATAAATTAAACTAGGAGTAATTAATGTTTAATTTGTCTCAGGTTCTATACAAAGGATCAGCAAACAAAAGCCTTTGCTTTCAAATACTTGTTGAAGAAACTGGGGCAATTGAATACAGGAGATATGGCTATCGTTTTCATTATTACTGTGAAAATTACATGTAGGGAAAACATGAAGTGCTTTGAGAGCATAAAAATGCATTTTCCGTCAGTTGCAGTCACTTCTGGGAGTTTAAAAAGCTATACTGGATAATTTTACAGAAAAAACTCATCCCTTGGGAGTAAAAGGTTTCTTAAAGCTGTACTACTGGAGGTGACTGTGCAGTACTGAAGTTGTGCTGTTTGTGAAATTTTTCCTAATAATGTTGCATATAATGTTCTGTAGTAGGAATTTGGACTAATTAATTCATTAAATTGAATGAAAAACAACTTGATCAAAAATTAAATCAGCTGTTTGGATATAAAATGCTAAAGAGGAGGTTGTGCAAAATCCTGGCATATTTACGCAGAGAACAGGGAGAGGACTGTTCCTCCTTCTCCTCTCCTAGTTGCATCAGCAACTGTCTACTGTCTTTTATCACTTGAACCATATGATCCAGGGTGATCAGGATGGTTGTGCTACTTCCTTTTACTGCTTGTCTGTATGTGGCCCTGCAAAGTTTGAGGATGTATTTACACTCTGAGGGATAGGTCATTTGACACGAGTATCTTCCTTTTCGCTATTTTGCTTGTGCTGTTGAGAGGAAGAGGAAAAAGAATATGGTTCTCGCAGTACCATACTGCATTGAGTACAACTATCAAAGGAAAAAGCTCTAAACTGTACTTTCAAAAAGGACAGCATTTAGAGCATGTGATGTGTAGCATTTACAGTATAAACAAGTATAAAACAAGTGCATATACCTATGATTACTGGTCTTACTGTTTGATGCATAAAGTGTCATTATCACATGGAAAACTGATCCACCTATGGCAAAGGAAGTATTTAGGGACAAAGAGTATAAATACAATTTTGTTTAGTCCTTAAATAGAAGTCTGAATGCTGTGATTTTAATTTTGGATACTTTGGTTGTATGAAAAACTGCCTCAGATATCTCTATGCATAGTTGTAAAAATCAGTGAATATGCTCTTCAGTCTTTAAACTGTAGCATATAAAATAAGTACAAGAGAGGAGATTATTTCATTACGCCAGGGCTTGGGAAGGTCTTCTTACTCTTTCTCTGAAATAACTGTGGCTTTATTAACCCTGGGAGCAAGCTGCAGACCTTGTTTGTTTCACCTGGCCTTTGAGAGAAGAGGGAGAGTTCAAAATGAATGCTGGTGTTAGTGGTTAATTATGAACAGCTGTTGAATAGATGAGGTGAGCTGATTAAGCTCTATTTGGTTTGCCATATTGAATAATTGGGAGTGCGTGCACAGCCAGTGTAGGAACAGCTTTATTACAAATAAATCAAGAGGAACAGAAATAAAAAAATACAATCAATAAAGTTTTCTCTGAGATCAGCTTAGTCAATAATGCAGCAGTGAAATAAGGGAGTAAACAAAAGTACTTGTATTAATATCATGCTCATATGTGTTAAATTTATACACTCAGTGGAGCAAAGCAAGAGTGGGAAGGCTTCTCTAATTGGCGAAGCTGCATAAAGGCTGAAGAGCAAACATTCAACCTTATAAAAGTTGGCACTCCTTGTTTAAGTGGCATGTTTCTCAAATGTCCAAAACCTTTAGAATTTTTTTCTATCAGTATTTTGATTTAGATAAGATCACTCCATTCACCCCCTTCCCACGCCAAAAGGAAAAAAATAACTGAAGAAATAATATCTTCAAGTATGAAAAAATTGCCATAGAAGTTGTACCAGCAGGAACATAAACTTTTCTATTATTGTAAACAATCTGATTTTTATCTGTTAGAACTTAATAGAAAGGAGGTGAGGGATTAGAAATAAGTTTGGTTTTATGCACATACACCTATATATACCCCCCAAATTCCCCTTTTTTGCAGTTAAAAAAGCATGTTATTGACATATTTTTTAAATTTAATTTTGACTGCTTGCACTAGGGATATTAGTTTGAAATTTGAAGCTGAAACAATTATATTTTTAAGTTCTCATCTAATTTAGCTGAGTTCTTGTGGTAATAAGTAAATAAGTAAAAAATCCTAGTAAAAGAGAATTCATAGTCTAATTTGAAGTATTTTGGAAGGATTTAACACAATGAATGAAGAAAAATGGGTTAGTATATTGGAGTAATTAAAGACAATTCACATTTGTGGTTTGGACATAAATGTGTAAAAATTATACCCATCTATCTTATTACATTTCCTTTTCTCTCCCTGAGGATTTCACTATGTACTTTATCTGTAATTGTTGCCAGTTTTCTATCAAGTTCCCACTGGGCTTCTGGTGCAAAAAATCTTATCCTCTCGATGACAGAGCTTGCCTGAATGATTTCATGCTCTTAGCATTTTTGTTCACGGGAATTAGGGGGAGAATGTAACTGCAGCTGAACATAGCATCTATTTTTGTAATTTTGAAGTTTAGGCTCTGTTATTGGAACTAAATGAAGAGATGCAGGTGTTCTCCAGTTCAAGTCCTTTGGGATTTTTTGATGGTAGATGCTTGAAAAGAAAATGCATGTGTTTCCAGAGTCAAACAGCAGCTGTGGACAAGGATTTATGTTTTTCTCAGAACTTTGGGATTTCAAAATGTTACATTTAATCACATGCACAGAAAGGAGAGCAAATGTTAAAGATGTTACATATAAAACTAGGAGACTGATCTTTTTACCATACCAACTAGTTGTGGGAATAGAGGAACAAAGTGATCTTTAATCTTAATATGCACAATTTCAAAAGGATTATGATAGTTGCCAGGACTCTGGTCTTATGAGAACTGTGCTCAGGCAGCGCACAGCATTTATATCTTCTTAATTGCTTTTAAAATCTGGTTTATTCTTGTATTTTTCCTTGGAAAAATATCAATGTTAATAGTATGAGTTACTGAAAACACAGTATTCATGTAGGTTTACTTTGGAGGGTGGATTTAAATTTGGTAAGTATACATTTTTAGAAAAAATTTTCTGGCAACGTCCTGTAGTTTTCAAAATTTGATTTAAAATTGCAGATCAACTGCCTGAACTGCAAGGCTATATTTGGAAGTTTTCTTTCTGACAGAATTTGTGGGCAGAAGTATTGTGTGCTAATGCAATTTCTCCCTCCCTTTCTCTATGGTGATTTTGCAATTAGTTGATTATAGCAAACAAAATGTCTGACATCTTAAGTTTAGCTGAAATTGAGGCAAGGGCAGCCGGTGGTGGTACAGCTGAGCAATTCAGGAAGGGAGAATGGTGTGGGCAGGAGCAGGTCGGTAACAGTGGTAAATGCCGAGTTAATTAATACCGAGGAAGAGAAAGAAAAAGCCTCTTTTAAAATTCACCGGTTTGTGTGTGCTCCATCCTCTGCCATTACCCTCACAACCTCAGTATGTTGTGCACTACAACCATGTTAAATATCAAATATTTTTCCAGGCTTGGATCTCCACTGCATCTACTGTCTTACAAAGATCCAGCACTTAGTACTTGTCTAAGAGAGAAGTAAACTTGTCCTCAAGTGCAGTCTGTTCCTCTGCTAGCTGCAATTGTAGATTTCATGTCCATGGGAGTAGCAGCAGGGAGGGACGGTACTATACTATGTAAACTAGATTGCTTCCAGTGAGTTGCATAAATCTGGCAACTGCCAGTAAGTTCTGGTTATAGAAAGGTAATTGCACAATGCAGGAATAAGACCGCTTGTTCAACTTTCCCTCGAGTAATTCTGAAAATCCTCTTGGGGAGGAGGTGTTTTCATCTCTCTGCTTATGTTGCGGTTAGTTTCTCTCAATGTGCCATAAATCCTTCAGCAATACATGTGTTCTAAAATTCCGAGATTGTGACTAAATAGTACTCTGAGTTTTGTAAAATCTTACTTTAAAAATTGATTTTTTAAAAAAAGAAAAAAGGGAAAAAACTTGCACTGTCATGCAAGTTGTTGGGAAGTTAGCCTCTGTAGTTGAGTTCCCTGAACTCTTTCAATCCTGACTGACTTTGAGATGTACTGTTCAGCTGCACTGTGGAAGTCGGGTAGTATCTTTAGTCAAAGAAGCACTTTTGCCTTTTTTCCAATTTTTTTTTTTCCTTAGTAGAATCACTTAAGATTCAAAGTTTGGGCAAAATAAGAGCAAAGCGCTGTGAAGATGGGGACTCAACTCCAAATGGCAGGAGCCTTAGATGTTGCACTGGGAAATAGGTGACTGAGGGGACTGGAAAGCCTGCATCTCATCTGGATTTATAACCTTTTTGTAAAAACTCATTGTCTGACTCTTTCTTTTAACTCAGAATAACAATGTAGATAATGTAGTTGATCTTGTAGTTTTTGGGATAGGACTTTGAGCTTCAGTATTGGCAATTAAAAGAGTTGAGCTCCTGAATGGTGGGGGTAGTAAGAGGTATGAAGACTTTAAAGTACATAAAAGAAATCTCTCCATCTTCTCTTTAAACAGCTCATAACCTAAAAATTTCTCTAAAAGTAATTAAAAAGAAGTTGTTGAAAAGCCTTTTCTTTTTTAAACTTTTAACTCATTAAATGTGTAGAAGTTATGGAATGGCGGATATGAGATTTTTTTCTGCTACCTTTATTTTGTGTGTGTGTATGTGTGTGCATGTGTGTTCCATTGGATTTCTGTTCACTTTAAAATCTGGCAGTATCAAAGTGTTCCATATGGCCACCAAAGTCATATTTAACACGTCTGTTATTGAAAAAAACAATCTACATGTGGGTTCAAATGATAATTTCTATTTTCATAATGGTAGAGGCTGATGTATCTGTGCTTCCTTTATTTATGAAAATGCATTTGCCTTTCCCACTTATGGCATCTGGAAAAGCATTATTCAGCAAGGTGACTAGATACTTGTTGTTGGTTTCAAGTGTTTTGAAAACATGACAGGTATAGGCTCTCAGCAATTGCTGGCACATAGCTTTGGACATTGAAATCTGTTTTTAATTGAGAAAATATATGTTGGCCAGCATATTGGGATAGTTCCCTCCCATTTTGAAAGAACGCATGGGATCTTTAACTTCCATTTGGACACTTCCCAGACGTGGTCATAAGGGACTGTAGCTGTTTATTTTCAAATAGTGTTTAAACTATTTCCAGGTTTTATAATTGAATTGTATTGCTCTCACTGCCTCTTTAGTGATGTAAACGATTCATATATGGTGGCTACTTTTTTTGTAATGAAATGCTAAATAGATATGACTGAAAATTAGTAGACTCTTGGTGGTAGTAAATGCATTTTGACTAGATCAACTTCATTTAAAAAAAATTTTAGTTACAAGTACTTAAATAACATCACAGCACATTTGATAAAAACAGTGCTAAATGAAGCACCTTATTTTAAGTGCAGAAATTATTATACATAGAAATATATTTTTTCCTAATCTGAATTTTTTTCAGTAATTTTCATGGTTCAGCTCTGTAGCAGTTCAAAAAAAAGCTACAGGTCACTCCCAAGATTCCAGGGTTCTGGTTATAATACATATGTACTAATAGTCTCATTTTTCTGATTCAGGATGCAGTCAGAGTGAATATTCAACCACATTGTCCCTTTCTACCCAAACATTACTGTTCAGAAGCTCCCAGAGAAATTCCTTCCTATGTTGTTACGAATAGCCAGTTGTGGTCAGCAATTAAAGTTGGGCCATTACCAAGTGACTGAAGAGCTGGTTTTATGTAGAAAGCAACAGTTCACAGTCAGGATTAGGCAAAACAGGTTAGAATTTTAATGGTATTTTATTTTTTTAAATTCAACTAGATAACCTCTGTGATGACTCCCAATCTAGGACAGACTCCCATAGCTGACCAAGCTGCAGTAATTTTGAACAGAGAGATGATCTTTAAGATGTACAACTTTGGAAACATTTAAATTAGTTCTATTTTTTTCAAGTGCTGTGAAGCTTCTCAAGGGCAGGCTCTATTGTTACCAGGAATCTGCAGACTGTATAAAAATTACTACTGCAGGAACTATTATTCACTTGTAACCTTTAAACCATTTAATCACTCCTGTGCTGTATGAGCCGATTTCATTTTACCTGTGCACTCAAATAGAACTAATATGCTCAAAATACATAATATGTACTTGTGTAAAGGTGGCAGAAGTACTTAAAATTGGTGTCAGGAAAACAGTGCATTGTGTAACTTTTCAGTTTTAGTTAACAGCTAAAATTAGCTTACCTGTAATAGGTGAGCCATTAATGTTGAGTATCTCTATATAACACGCTTTAAGTACAGCAAATTCAAACTCAAATGTGGTATATTTGAGGTTATCCTGACATTCTCAGTATCACATGGAATGCTAAATCTATTTGAGAAATGCAGTGATAGGATTAGAATGGATATATAGTTTAATTAAACAGCTAAATATTTTTAATTCTTAATTTTAATCTGATTTACACTCTTCAGTAGAGAACAAGGCATTTTGAAAAGGAAAAAAAACCCATTTGTCTTTCAGAAGTCATGTCTGAAAGAGAAGATTCTAGGTGTTGCCCTGGTCTTGCAGCCAGTTCAGTTAAGACAAACATATGCCAGAGCAAAGTAATTTGCTTACCTGAATTCTGAGTTTCCGTCCAAACTCATTTGTGCTGCAAATTGTTGATACCACTTGCAGCACAGCATATTAGTGCATGCTCTGGCTTTCCTAAGTGTTTTCCTAATTTCTCATGTGTTTTCAAGGTGAAGTAGACAGGTCTGGAAAAAAAATGTGCTTTTTCCCCCAGGAGATTTAGAAAACTGTGTATTTGCAGAATAGCAAATAATTTTGGGGTTCTTCTGTCCGAACTTATGAAAACATTTCATGGTTATGCAATGAGTGGGTACTCTGACAATGTGAATAGAAGGGATGAGGAGTTCCGAACATTTCAGCTCTTACAGTAAGAGTTTGCCTGCATCAGTCAGCTCTTACACATTTAGCCTGGGTTCACCATCTCTCACTCTAGAGCTTCCGGGGCTGCTTGTCTGGGGTTTGTGCCAAGCTGAAGAAGTATCTTTGGCTATGCTGCCTCATATCCAGGAATCTTGGAAAAATAGACCACTGCCTTTGGGAAGGTTGACATGAAAGGAGTCAGGCTGACCAGAGTTTGAGCCATGTCTTTTTGAATTTCAGTGTTTATAACTGTCATACCAGTGGAAAAAAAGACCATATTCTAATAATATGATGCAAAAAATAAATGAAAATAAAGGTTATTCAGCTATATAATTAATAATAAATGTTCAAATTAATAGTCTGAATAAACAAACAAGTGGCTGACTGCCTCTTTCTTATCTCCTGCTGCCCTCAAAAGTACCTAAGCTTGTTTTACTTTTGGAATAAAAATAATTAAACCCTAAACAAATATTCTTTAAATACAATATAAAGTATAATATTAGAACTTCACCATTTAAGTGGGGAAAATAATGGAAATTTTGTAACTAGAAACAATACATTGAAAATTAAGAAAAGATATGATTGAATATAAGAATTATTAGATACAGTATCTGGCTCAACATTAGTGATCAGGGTTATGGAGCACGTATGGTGACGGATCATCACTTTTAGATAGTATTCTGTTCTCTTCTCTATGTCCATAGATGTAATCAGTCAGATGTCCAGTTTATGTAAAACTTGATAAAGCACATCTTTTATGCTTTGGGCTTTGCATGAATTATACGTACAGCATATTTCTTATTTTTAGTGTAACTGTGTTCATGTTTTGTCATGTATTCAATAGAAATAAATTAATGAAATGAGACTATGAATTCTCTTCTGTACATTTGAGCTCTCTTATGTCCCTGCTGTCATAAGAGAAAAGGAATTCAGTATTGAGCAAATCTTTCAGGTTGTTACCTGAAGATTTGTACAAGAAAGTGAAATGTGTTCAAACTATCTTTATAGTATTTGAAAGATGCATTAGCCCAAGCCCTGGATGAATATTTTTCAGATAAAAAAATTATTGCAAAACACTTCTTTCATATATGTTTCATAATAAATTCATTATTCAGTAAAATTAGCCTATTATGTTGAAAGTGTGATTTTAAACCAAATTTTGGAAAATCTTACAGGTAGAATGTAGTTTTCTTAAGACAATGTGTATTTTCAAGGGCACATATCAGACCTCTAAACAGTTGCATGTCCAAACAAATAAAATGAAACTTTAATGCAAGTTGCAGTCAGTTGATTAAATTCCTTTTAATTACAAAATGAAATAATTAAGACATACTTATATTTTTCAAAGAAAGAGTAATAAAATGTAATATTCATAATACTAATTATGTTTAGTGTAAAGACTTTTATAATAAATAGACTTTTATAATAATTAGAAAGTAATAATACTTCTTTTTTTTCTTCACTGGTAACATAAGCAAAGTATAAGCCTGTGAAAAGGATGACTTAACACAACTGTTGATGCACTTTGACTGAGACATCTTTATCAAGTTAATACAAGAAGCAGTCATGCCCTACTTGAATTACTCATTTATAATGGCTGAGCAGCAGCCTAGATATGGACTTTGAAATCCTGGGAAAATAAGATGCATGCATGCATCCAAATGTCTAGAGTCTTTAAAGCAGCTGTAAAATGTTGAATTGAGATGTCAGCTACTAGCTGTTGTCTACATTTTTAGTCTTAAGGGAGGTGTGATCATTTGATTGCTAACCAAATTTAATATTATTATAATCATTATATCCTTAGTTCAAAACTTTTTATTTCCTAGAGCCATTTGAACTGAAGAATCAGAATATTTGTCTGCTTCTTTTTCCACACTTTTATTGCACAGATTATTCCAACTTTTTTTGAAGATCTTACTTGCTTTGTTAAAATACATACATTTTTCACTAACTTTTATTGTGCTTGTAATGAGGAAATAATAATCCCAAAGATGTGTAAAATACCAAAATAAAGCACATGTGTTGGTAGCAATTCCAAAAATGCTACCTTTACCTTATCCTTATAAGGATATAAGAGTATAATAGCTGGTAAAAGCCATATATTGAAAGGATTTCTGTCTCTTTGCACTGGTGGGATGTCACTGTTTGCACAGTCTTTTGCAGATGATGGCATTGCCAGGTTCCTTGTCTTCACAGCTTGATTTCATGTTGTCTTTGAAAAGACAGACCTATAGGAAATTAACTGTTCAACTTTAATTTTTCTTCAAATTATTGCACAATGCTAAAGGGTGTGCATCCTGTTATACTTGAAACAGAGATTTTTCATTAGAAGTGCCAGATGTTTCTCTAGCATCCTCACACTTCCCAAGTCACCAGTATAGAAGTAAACACCCGTCTTTTTACTGCAGGAACTGTACAGGTTCTTTATGACAAGAAGTCAGTGAGAGCATGAACGTCCAGTTTTGCATGTTGGAGCATCTGTAAGGCAGTGTGAACTTCATGTTGCACTTTGGAGACTGACGATAAAGTCCATGTTGTATCTATCCAGGGATATTCATAATCAACTTGTAGCAGTTGGTGAGACTGCAAGGGTGCTTAATTAAGGATCATTCAGGAACTGGTCAAGTAGTTTTTTTCCTCCTTTCTGTTACCAGTAGACTTGAGATGACTTGTACTTTGTCTGTTTCCTGGAAAAATCACTGTCTCAAAATCATGATGGAAGGAGAATCTGTTTTCTACACAATGGCAGCAAATTAGGCTCCCAGTTCAGAGATCGTGCCTTCCTTCCTGGTACTGGGAAAAAGGAGAGGTGAGAATAATCCACCTTAAAGGTAGAAATAGGATGGTTAAAAGTCTTCACTCATATTTTTTCCAAGGCAGCCCTAGTAGAGTTATTTGGTATAGCTCTTATCAAAGAGCTTTAAACTAGATTTGAAGGAGGAAAGCAAATAAAACCAGGCTTACTACAGATAGTCCTGGGGGCAGTATGCCACTGTCTGAGGGATGCTATGGTAGCAAGGTCCTTTGGTCTGCCTCCTCAGTGGAGGTTGGGGATAGAAATCCATGTGGCAGCAAAGACACAAGGGTTATTGAATTTTTAGAAACCAAGGAAGCACCTAAGAATGGTTGCATAGGAATTAGGGCTTGTTGTCCCCAAAAGGCAGTAGTGAATAGTCCAACTGAAGTGCATTTACACCAATGCATTCAGCATGGGCATCAAGCAGGAGGAGCTGGAAGGCTTTGCGCAGCAGGAAAACAATGACGTACTTGCCATCATGGAAACATAGTGGAATGACTTGAACAACCGGAGTGCTGCAGTGGATTGCCATAAACCCTTTACAAAGGATAGTCAAGGAAGGAAAAATGTTGGAGTAACTCTGGATGTTGGGGAGTGTTTTGGTTGTCTAGAGCTTAATGATGGTGACAGCAGGGTGAGTGTTTAAGAGTCAGAGAGAAGGACAACAAGGCTTTGGTGAGAGTTTGCTAAACGCCTCCCAAGCAGAATAAAGAGGCAGATGAAATATTCTCTTTGCAGCGGGGAGAAATCTCACAATTGTCAGTCCTTGTTCTCATGGAGGACTTCAACTTATCAGATATCTTCTGGAAATGCAATACATTGGAGAGGAAACAGCCTAGGAGGTTCCTTGAGTGTGGAAGTTAACTTCTTGGCACCGCTGGTGAGCAAGTGAACTGTGAAAGGCACAGGCTGGACCTGTTGTTTGTGAGCAGCAATGGGCTGGTGGATGATGTGGTGGTTGAAGGCCTCTTGGGCCCAGTAATCATGAAATGACAGAATTTTTGGTTCCTGAAGAAGTAAGAGGAGTGGGGGAGCAGCAGATCTGCTACACTGGACTTCCAAGAGTATACTTCAGCCTGCTTAGGAGACTGGTTGAAAGAGTTCCTTGGGAGGCAATCCTGAGACACAAAGGAATTCAGGAAGGCTGAGCATAATTTAAAAAGGAAATCTTAAAGGTATAGCAGGCTGTACCCATGTGCTGAGAAAGATGAGCTGACAGAGAAGTGTCTGACATGGCTGAACAGAAAGCTTTGGCTGGAGATCAGGAAAAAAAGAGGAGCTCATGACCTTTGGACAAAGGGTTGGAAAACTCTCAAGGACTGCAAGGATATTGTGAGGTAATGAAGGGAGAAAATTAGAAGGGCCAAAGCCCAATTAGAACTTAATCTGGCTACTGCTGTGAAAGACAATGAAAAATGTTTCTGCAAATACATCAGCAACAAGATCCATTATTGGATGTAGGAGCAAACATGATAGCAAAAGATGAGGAAGAAGCTGGGGTACTTAATGCCTGAGTCTTTAATGACAAGACCAGTTGCTCTTTGGGTACCTAGCCCACTGACCTGGAAGACAGGGTTGGAAGCAGAATGAAGGCCCCATAATCCAATGATTGATGACATCCCATATAATTTAGACATACACAAGTCTATGAAGCTAGATGGGGTCCATCCAAGGGTGTTGGAGGAGCTGGCAGAAGAGCTCACTGAGCTATCTTCATTTACCAGTGGTCCTGGCTAACTGGGGAGGTCCCAAGTGATTGGGAATTGGCAGTAGTGACCCCTATCTATAAGAAAGGCCAGAAGGAAGATTTGGGGAACTACAGGCTTATCAGTCTGACCTTGGTTCTGGGCAGTGTTATTCAGCAGATCATCTTGAGTATCATCATTATGGCACATGCAGGACAACCAGAGGGATCAGGTCCAGCCAGTGTGAGATTAGGAGAGGCAGGTCCTGCTTGTCCACCCTGGTCTCCTTCAATGACAGGGTGACTGTGAGAATCCTTAAAATCAGAGGGTTTTGGGAAAGCTGCAAAAAGCAGGCCTCAGAAACAGCAGAACTGTGATTAGCCCTAAGCAGTAGCCATAAGATGTGTCAGCAGAAAAATTATATAAGAAGTAGAAAGTAAGGGCAAATAGAACAATAGTCTGTGTATTAACACCTAGGTAAGATAACGTCCTAAGCTACAAAAAAGTATATCTAACGAGATATTAAAAAGTTCTAAGCTTAATGATGGAGCTCTGTGCATTTTATCTTAAGGCTTACAAGCAAGTATTGTATTCAAAATAAGCAAACATTGTTTTAACAAAAGGTAGATGTGCTTATAGTAGTTAGATAAAGCTACTGTCAATATGCTTTTGCTTTGTGTGATTAGTCAAAAAACTTTTAAAGTAAGTTGTAACATTGAGTTCTTTGTCTGCTGCTGGGGATGTGAGCTTACTAACATCTTCCCATTGTCATAACCATGTAATAAGACTGATGCTAGAAAATAAACAACTCAAGACGCGTACCACAACAATCCTGTCCCATTCGTGATTTGTACACAGACCCCCAGCCAGCAATAGGTGACCTGCCTAATAGATGAGAGAAAGGCTGTGAGTGTTGTCTACCTGTGCATTAGTAAAGCCTTTGATACTATTTTTCACAGCACACGTTTGGAGAAACTGGTTTTTCATGGTGTGGATGGGTGTATTTTTTACCAGGTAGGAAACTGGCTGGTTGGCCAGGACCTGAGAGTGGTGGTGAATGAAACTAAATCCTTTTGGTAACCAGTCACTAATGGGGTTCCCCAGGGCTTAGTGTTGGGCAATTGCTGCTTTATATCTTTATCCATGATCTGGACAAGGGCACTGAGTGCACCTGCAGTCAGTTTGCAGAGGACATCAAGTTAGGTGGAAATGTTGATCTGCTGGACAGTGGGAAGGTCTGCAGAGGCATCTGGACAGGCTGGATTGATGGGCTGAGACCATCAGCATGAGGTTAGACAAGGCAAAATGACAGGTCCTGCACTTGTATCACAACACCACCATGCAGTGCTACAGACTTGGGCAGAGCAGCTAGAAAACAGCGCTGTTGAAAAGGACCGGGGCATGCTGGTCAACAGTGGCTGAATGTCAGCCAGTGTGTGCCCAGGTTGCCAGGAAGGCCAGTGGCATTCTGATCTGTGTTAGGAATAGTGTGGCCAGCAGGACCAGGGTGGTGATTGTTCCCTTGTACTGGTGAGGCCACACCTCAAGTGCTGTGTCCAGTTCTGGGCCCCTTAATTCAAAAAGGACACTGGGTGCTGGAGCCATGTCCAGAGAAGGGCAATGGAGCTGGTGAAGGGTCTAGAGGGTAAGTCACAGTAGAAGCAGATGAAGCAGCTGGGGTTCTTAAGCCTGGAGAAGAGGAGGCTCGGGAGACACCTTAATTTTCTCGACAACTGCCTGAAAGGAGTTTGTAGCTGGGTGGGGGCTGATCTCTTCTCACAACTAACAAGTGATAGGACAAGAGGAAATGGTTTCAAGTTGTGCTATAGGACATTTCAATTTGTTATTAGGGAAAATTTATTCACTGGAAAGGTGGTCAGGCATTGGAATAGGCTGCCCAGAGAACTGGCTGCATCACTGTCCCTGGCAGCATTTAAGACATCTAGATGTGGTATTTAGGGACATGGTTTAGTGGTAGACTTGGCAGTGCCAGGTTGATGATTGGACTCTGACCTTAAAAGCCTTTTCCAACCTAAACAATTCTATGATTCTATATAACCAGGGAGGATAATATTTTATCTTACACACTTGTGTAAAGTGGAGCATTTTGGATGGGTTTGCATTGCTGTTTTCTGCTGAAGTTCTCTATTAGGCTGCTGCGAGAGTATGATGGAGGGATGTTTGCAGTAAGAATGCACCAACCCTTGTAGCCTTTACTGTGGCTTGCCTCTATTTGGATTTAGCTGCCACAGTTTTTCACCCCTTCTCAAATGGGAGCTGCTCAGCTAGCTCTTGTAAAAGGTTTCTCTATTTTGAGATGTGAAGTAAGTTACTCCAGAACACTAGTTCGTAAGAGCAAAGAAATTGGTAATTAAGAAGCATAGTTGTACAAAAATAGTATGAGGTAATGCTAAGGGAACAAGATGTTTTTCATTCATTTTCTGTGAGGTCCCCCCGCAGTGAAACACTTGCAAATGAATGCTGCTATATTGGAAGCCAGTACAACTCAGACTCAGTAACAGCAGCATTTTGGACCTGGCTTTGAGGAAATAAAGCAACGTCTGAGTTCCTGCCATGCTTACCAACGTGGGGCAAGCAAAGTTCTTCCACTTCTGTGTAGTAGAGGTACCTCTGCATGTTCATTTTCCTAAATTCTCTGCTAGGGGTGGTTGTTGGCTCATACATAGCAGCCAGCATGGAGGACTGCTGTTTGTGTGTTCCACAAGTCTCTGTGTGTGACCCAATCTCTGTGGATGGCTGGTTAGGCTTCACACCTCGCAGGGCTGTGACTCTCACCAGCATTGGAAAATGAGAAGCCTTTCTAGGATTGCTGCTTCAGAGAAATAGAAACAGTGTAGTAAGTAATAATAATCATAATCATAATTAAAAGAATGATTAACTAGTAAAAACATGAAACTAACTCAGCTTGCAGTCCTACTTATTTCCATTTTTTCAAAGAATTTTATTTGCTTTCTTGAGAGACAAAGCCCTCTTCTTACCCTTCATTTCCTAAACTGGAATTCCACAGTAAGGATTTGAAAGGGCCAGGGTCAATTTCTTAAAAAGTGGGAATATATATTTACCAGACAGCTGGTATAATTTTCCTAAGCATTTTCATGTTTAGCTATACATGTATATAAGGAAAGAACAAAATATTTATTCTCATTGTATCTGTGAATAAGATAATCTGAGTATTGTTGAGATTTGGGAGGAAAGCTTAGAAAAATGATGGTGTAGTTCATGGTGCATTGTGTGATGTAGCCCTATAAATATATTGTAGAGCTGCAACTTAAGAGAAAATATAAATCTTTTTAGCTCTAGATGTTCTTGTTTCCCAGAGGATTACTAGCAGAACAGGAGGACAATTTCTTTAATTCCTTTATCCATAAGTCAGTCCCTGTGGAAAATTTCCAGTTGGTTCTTCATACCCCAGGAAGAATGCTGGCCAAACACTTGTTGTTTTCTGACAAATTCTATCTATTTGCTGTACCAGGACAACGTGATTGATATTTTTTTAGGGAAATGCAGACAAACTCTCCTTAATATATGTGGGATAGAAAATATAGTGTCTGTGTATATATATGTGTGTGTATATAAATATCTACATATCTGTATGTGTGTGTATATATAGATATGTATTTTAGTATAAATGTGAATTTTATAGTAGTGAATTTTTCCTGTTACTTTCCAGTAATTTTCCTGCATAAGATAGGATAATAATAAAATATCTTACAATTTCATAGCTTTTTCTTACTTCTTTTAGGAGCTCCACCTGGCCTTGTCCTGTCATGACTATTTGACATGTGCAGCACTTCTAAATGAACTTTGCCTTCCAAATTATCTTTTACATAATAGATATTTTAGTTTATATTAACTAGTATGAATGCTATCAGCACAGCTTTAGAGAAAATAAGTATTTTTGGCATTATATAGCTTCTTTACTAAATTCTTCCTGTGCTTTTATAAATTAAATTATCTTCCAAACAAATAGGCTACAGCCTAATAAAGTGCATGTTATCCCACTAGAAATTCTAAACAAAAGCTATTGTATGGCAACTTGAAATATGTCCAAGGCAGCTAGTATTGCTGCTTTTAGTAGTTTCAAAATTACATTACACCTACTTAGAACAGCAGAATGTGTCTTGCATGTCAGTGTGCCAATGCAAATAATATTCAGACTTTCTACTATGTTTCTTCTGTGAAGTGCGGTTTAATATTTAGTTGCTGATAGTGTCCATTATTACTGTTATGCTTTGGATCAAGGAAAAGATAAAATAGTCTGAATTGCAAAGCATCCAATGCCTTGAATTTTCTGCCCAAGGAATAACAAAAAGTAACAGACTGAAGTTCAAATTTATATGGTGAATAAGTTTGAGTAGTTTTCTGTGCCATTAGTGGAACAAATTAAACTTTTGCTGCTTGAGTGCATATACCTAAACAGTGTAGTGTGGGAGGATTATCAGCCAGTAAGTCTATTGGTTTATTGGCAGTAGAGCAGATTTAAACGAAATTTTCCCATGGCAGAGGTACTGTATCAGCGATCCCAGAAGTTTTCCTAAGAAATTTATGAAGTGGTATGAGAGTAAATTACTGAAGAGCCATCAAAGCAAGTATGTTATTAATTGACAATTTATTGACTTCATCCTTACTGCTAGTAAAAAGGAAAAAAAAAAGGATTAGGATTCCCAGTACACTTTGAAAGCTGCGTGAGGTCTTTTGTACAACATTTCAGTTAACCTGTAATTAATTAACTTAATTAAACAAATATTAGTAAAAGAGTAAAAGCACACTTATTCTGATGGATCTATAAAAATAGTCATAAGATCAATGTAAATAAGTAATGGAAAGTGTGAATCTGGGTCTGGTTAGGGCAGAGTGTAACACCGATTATCTTTGATCTTTTGAGAAACTTAGTCCTTGCTCAAGGAAATCTCTCATAAACATCACTCACTAATTGCTAAAGTACTGCTGGGTCTTTACCCTTCAGCTTATGGTCAAAAATATATTGCTGTTTATTACACTGGACCATTTTTTCTGTGCCTAGCTTCAATACACCTAATTCAAACAATTGCAACTTGATTTTTTTGTTTATTATTTTACCTATATTTAAAAAGTAGGATAGTGATTACAATAGAAAGAAATGATCTTCTGTTAATTCAAATTTCTTCTATTAACTTGCTGCTTTTGGCTAATTATTTAAATTCTCTGTGTATCATTTCATCTGCAAAAATATGTTACCAGCCATGTGAAATGCCATGGGAGATGCTGTAAGAATATTTTCAGACTTTTAGTCGGAAGGTATTATGCTAAGACTGGGATGTTGTAGTGATAGTAGTTAGGTATTAGTGAGCATGCTGTAGGTCTTGTAAACATCTAATATTTGAAATATGAATTTAAGTCCTACTAATATGTGGAAGTGGAGGTCTCCTTAAATTTAAAATAAAAATCTAAAGCTGTTCTTTCCAGATCATTCATGCACATTTTAAATTTATAACTTTTTTTAATGTCACTCTTAATTAAGACATGCAGATTTAATGACAGGAATATTTTTCCTGTTGCTAATAATTCCTAAAGCCTACTGCATGTAAAATACTTGAATTCTCTCCTTTTCTGCCTCTTTCTGATACCTCTGAACTCTTTCTGTTGCATTCAATGGCTGATAAATTGTTTGCCAGGTAGGAGGGAGAATGCTTGACTTTGACTCACAGTTTAATTTCTTGAGAAAATACCATTCTGTGCAGTGTGTCCACAATAGAAGCTATTACAGAATATTTTTCTTTGCTGTCAGGTTTTTGGCCAATTTACCCATGAAAGCAGTCTCCTGGAAATCTGCTTAATCAGTAATACTGTTTTGAAAACAAACATTTTGTAAAGATCTGTCCTTTTTCATTAACAGCTGCAAACATTATAAATAAATCTAAGTAATATTTTTTTTTCCACTCACACATGATATGCTTCCCTTCTTTGATATTGTCAGTTTTACCTACTTTGTTCATGGTACTTCAACTTTGATCTGGGCTAATTGCCATTAAATTCACACCGCTCACTGACTTGGCAAGCCAGAGCAAGTTAATGCTATTCATCATCAAGAGACCAGTTACTTTCTTCTGTCCCCTCTAGGCATGTGCTTGTTTGTTTAACTGCAAAATGATTTGAGCAGTTTTACATATGCTGCTCATACATTTTCCATATGAAAGTCAATAGCACAGCAGAATTCTACAACTAAAGGTTTTAAAATATGTTTATTCCTTAAGAAATAGGTCTTTAAGGTTTTTTGGGTTTTTTTCCTTGCTGCTTCAAATGCTGTTTCTGTCCTGCAGTGAGATTTCACAGGAGGTATTTGGAGCTTGTCCTTGGGTCAAGGAAGGATTTTTGTCTGTTTGGTGCTTCTTTGCTTTTCAGAATACAGATTGTTTTTGCCTGCTAAAACTATTTAAATACATTTAAATTAGACAAATACAGGCTTTTTTCTAGGGGTGTTTTTCTCCTCTTCAGATGTCACAGGCTGTCTGATCTTGGGAGAGGAAAAGACAGAATGTCCCAAGTCAATGTCTGTCTTGGACTTGCTCATTGTCTTTGCTGGGCTGATGTGGTAACTTCTGGGTACTACACAATTTACCAGTGTTAATGCTGATAGGAAGGAATTAGTTTATTAAATAAGAATATTTATTGATTTTAAGCATTTGAAATATTAAAATTTTATTTTAAATATTAAATAGTTCTGATGAAGCAAGTATATTGTATAAATTTCAAATCTATGGACTTGGATTTTTTCTCCAAAAGGTGGAGAATTGCATTCAGTAGAAAATGGGACAGTGGTTATTTTTAAACCTGTAGTCCAATACTACCCTCAAGAATAATTTATTGACCAATAATACTTCCTCTTCCCAGGGAATGTAATGAATTGAGGCAAGGTGTAACATCTAACACATTAATAATAAGATAAGAATAAATAAAAAGCATGAAGTAGGTTTTCATAATATACAGTGTTAAATGGGCTCAGGTTGAAACTGATGAAAAACTTGTTCAGCAGCATTATTGCTAAATCCTCCTGAAGGCATCTTGGGAGATAATAATAGTTCAAGCCTTTGCTGGTGTGTTTCTTGAATATTTCATAACTTTTTGACCTTCATTAATAATAAGTTTTCTGCACTGTGTAAATAATCCTTTTGATATAATCACCTCTGTTAAAAAAAAAAGAGGGGGAAGTACATTTGAAAATTCAGAACATATTTTTGATTGTAGGAAAAAATGTAGTAATGTTGCTTACTGCTCCCCTCCTATTCAAATTGGAATTTCTGATTTGATCAAAATTATTTGAGCATTTTTTGTTTTAAATGAGCATCTGTTCTTTGAGTTATTTTCATTTTGTTTTGGTTACTTATTGTTCATTATTTCCAGTTACTGGATTTCTAGTGTTTTTCAGTGTCTGCCTTAAGTCTGCAAAATTAATGTTATTCTTTCTGGACTGTTCTTTGAATTTTAATCTGCTTAGACTGCAATGAATGCTTACATCAATGTGTGAAACAATTGAAATGTCTACTGAAAAGTTATGAATTTTGATAATGAAGATAATTAAATGATCTTTATTTCTTCAGGTCAAATATAAATAATGAATAGAATGGAAAGGGGGAAAATGTGACCACTGGTGTGATAGGAGAAACGAAGGACAAAACTGAATTTGCAATAGGGCCAAGCAAAAGCAGTTGGACAGCAATTCTCAATTGGGAAGTACTGAAAAGCAACAGTATTGTTGGAGGCTGCATCCAGCTGCAGTGCTGTCACAATCTGTTTGTGGGGTAAATGTGAGGGTTTGGTACGTAGTCCACTTTTGTTTTCTGGACAGCAACAATCTTAAGGATCAGTTTTAACAGAAATGCTTCATGGTGCCATCATTGTTCAAACAAGTCCACACTGGAGCAGATTGCCTGTCAAGTGCAGGGTGACAATCAAAGCAGAGCTCAGCCAGGTGCCAGAAGCAATGTAGGCAACTGTGGAAGTATCAACCTCACTTGCACTGACTCGCTCTCTTCCTTCTTACATCCCACACAGAAGAAAAAAAATGATGCTCACAGCAGTTCTGTCAGGTGGATAGTTGGAAATTGTGGTGTGAGAGCATGAATAGTAGTCTTAATGTTTAAAGATTTCAAACTACTGTGCAGATGTTGTGTTCAGGATTCTTTTGGGTCCTTAGAGTCCTTCATCTCATTTTGGAATGATGTAGTGTAAAAGCTTGTTGTTTGTTTGGTTTGGTTTTGTGATACAGTTTTCCCATAAGACTCATATTAATGTTCAGGAAGCAAGATTTAAATAAGAGACTGTTTCTTGTTTTAGTAAAGTTTGAGTTCTTTCTCCAGAAGAATAAAATGTGATGTGAGACAGTTAAATACAATAAAAACTGAAATAAGCTGTCCAAGCTGAATTCACTGGACCACCCAGGTCTTGGACCACCCAAGGGACCAACAACAAGCAATTGCCTGAAAGAGATGGCCTTTTACTGGAGGTCGAACAAGTTGTATTGCAGACCTTGGATATATTTGGTAGTGATTTCTTAATGCAGTTGGCTGCCTACTGGAGATAGTCCTTACTCTTAAGTTCCCACTGTGTCAGTAATGTCCCTATAAAAATGGCATTTCTTATTTACTTCTGACCTTAACAATTTTTTTTTTTGGTCATTTTAGGACAAAAGTAAAATTAGCAGCTTAGTAATGTGTTGCTGCTAAGTAGAGATTTTGAGTTACTATAGAGTTGTGTAGTGTCACATATAAATAAGATTTTTTGAATGGGGGATATTTGGTGTCGCTGGTAGGGTTTGCAATGAGAATTAAATTGGAAGCACTCAGGTAAATAATTCGTGCTTGAACCACCTTCATTATGCTTCTATTCATGAGAAATGGTACAATATGAAACCAGCTAATTCAGCATTAGAATTGCTGTGTTCCTAAGCTTAAATGGCTGTTGGAAAATGTAGAAAATCTTAGTTGGAAGTCATTCCAAGTGGCAAGTTTTGTCCTTAAATCCACAGTAAAATGATGTATATGAGTGTGTAAATATTTTCTGTTAATAAAAATAGACATTGAATTGAAATTTTCTGTGGTAGTCATAATTTCAAGATGGTTTCCCATTGTGTTATTTTTAAAATTTGTTGGATAAAGTGTAAGTCAATATAACCACCCCAAATCAACATTTTTATGTACATGCTTTTGCAGCAATAGTTTTATTCTAGTGATGGTAACTTAAAGGTAGAAAGGATACAAGGAGGGTTTGCTGAAATGTAATTAACTGTTATGTGAGTTAAAAATCCCTCGATCATGTATCAGTAAATTCTTATATTCCTATGATATTGTATTAGTAGATAGAGAAAATATTTAAAAGTAAACAGCTGTATCTTGTGCAAACCTTTTCTTAAGTCTATGGCATTATTTCTTTAGCATTCTTTTCCATTGTAAGTTTTATTTGACATCTAATTTTCTGATTTTTTTTTTTCATCCTTTCTTAAAAACAAAATAAAGGTAGCATCTAATTCTTCACTTCTTGCAAGCTGGGTGAAGCACTGGCTAATTAATTTAACTTCTATTAGAGGAGTGAAATTTATTTTATGGCTATAAATCTATGTATTTTTGTCACATTTTCTCCATCTAAAATGAATGCAAACACTGTTATGGCCCTCTTGAAAGACACAAAGAACTCCTGTATCTTTGCAAGATAGGAAGAAACTTTTGAATAAAGAGGATTTTAATTAAAGCCCTGTAGGCAGGGCTAAGTGTTGTACTTGTGTGTTATTGTGGGTGTATATACATGTTTGCACTAATTTTAATCTGTGCCTTAATAATAGTTTAATTATCAAATTAATATCATTCATAAATAAGTTTCACAACTACTACATTGTAGTTTCATAGAATGGTTTGGGTTGGAACAGACATTGGAGATCATCAAGTTCCACCTTCCACTAAACCAGTTTGCTCAAAGCCCCATCCAGTCTGCCCCTTCATGTGTGTGGAGTATGAGAATATACAGAGACTTGAGCCATCCACGTCATGAAATGAATTACAGGTGCCAATGTAATAATAATTTTAAGTCAAAACAGTTGACAGAACATCAGTTCACGTGTCCTACAAGCCATAAAGCCTTTTCCTTTTACCACCTTATAGCGAACTGAATAAAACAAACAAGTTCTGAGATGAAATAGTATCTTAATTGTTTTAAATTTCATTTAATAAGCAATATGATGAAATAATGATGAAGAAAGCAGTCAGTATTATTTATAGGTATAGAGATAAATCTTGTATTCTTATTACTAGCTTTTCTAATTTTCCTCCAGTTCTCTAATGCTAAGTCATTGCAAATCCATGTGAACAGACTCCCGATGAGCAGTTTTACTGAGGGGAATGTTCTCGGCAGGGCTTTGTTAACCTGATGTTCTGTGGTTTCGCCTCGTAAAACTAGCAAAGGGCTCTCTGCATGGAATGTTAATGGGGTGAGGTAATGAATGCAGGATGGGATGTAAGATTCAAACATGCATAAAGTTGGGGGTTTGGAGGAGATCCTTGCAGACAGTAGCGAAGATAAAAGCATTGGAATTTTTTTTTTGTTTGTTTTAAGCCAACAGTTGGATCTCTGCTGGAAATCTGGCTTTGAAGTAAGAACGTAAGAAAGGAATTAGAAGTTAAGCTACATAAATTTCTTTTAATTTGGTCTTGGTGAAAGAAACAAAGTTGAGGGTCATCCCTGTGGTTTTAATACAGTTTTAAAATTGTTCCTATTTCAAAACATTCTTATAAATTATGTACTTTTTAGTTCTGCATCAAGAAATTTTCTCTTAAAAGGAGGGTTGCTCGTGCCGTACCTTCACTTTCTTTTCCAATGTATACTTTGAGAAACATGCAACTGAGCTAATTTCAGTTCCTGGAATTTGTAATCGCTTTTGTGGGGAAAATGTGTTCAATACTTTGTACTTCCTGGGGAATCAAGCAGTTGAAATTTTTATACAAGTGTAATGCTAATTAGTTACGTTGTTCAGACATAACCTGACCTTGAATTTGTTGTCCAGGGAATGGGTACATCTATGGATGAGCTGTTTTTTGCTCTGTGTGAGTGATGTTTGTTGGTTGAGGGCCCAGATCAGGTCTGGTGAGGCAGGTGTATTTATTTTTGTTACAGTAAAGCCCACCTATAATTATCAGTCTGAGGATATTGATCAGATCACCTCTCTTTAGTGATTTGGTCACTTCATCCTCGCACTACTCAGTGTGCCAGTTCTGCTGCATCAGAATGGCTAACCTGAAGGGCTTTAACCTTTCCCTGTAAATTTATTAGAAACATAATAGCAAGAAAAGATGTGTAACTGTGATTTGAAACAGATCATCCTTTTTTTTTTTTTAGGGAGGGGGTGTGTACTTTTTTTTCCACAAGACAATTTTTGTATTTCTTACTTTAATACAAACAGGCCACTTGCATAAGATTTCACAATACAGAATAACAAGTAGTGATGCTGCAGAGAATGGATGCAGGTTGTTTTGGGAACAATTACTTGTCCATTTTGAGGGAATAGAAATGTCTGCTAAACATTGACAGTGGGGGGATATGATAAACTAAGCACTGTGAAAACTGCTTACTAGATAATTTTAAAAGTCGATAATCTTAGCTCTTTGATAGCATACAAGACTTGGTCAAACTCAAATTTGCCTATTTGCTGGCATTTGTATTCACACATTTGCATCTAAGCTAAATGAAAGAATGGGGGTGCATCAAGCTGGATTATTACTCTCAATTTTTACCAAGTTTTGGGAAAACAATTTTTTAGCACTGGAAAAAATACAGGTGTTGGGTTTTTCTGGGGGTAGGGGCTAAAGAAGAAGGGTTGAAAGAGAAACAGTATAGTCTTGGTAGTACTAGCATTGCTGATTAATACAAGTTATAGATAAACTATGGAATATATGTATGGAATACAGTAAAAATGGTCATGAGAGAAAGTGGAATGTGAAATGCTTACCTCTATCAGTCAGATGTTGTTAGAATGAACAGTAGCACAATAAATACATTGTAATGATTTATATGGGCTTGTGTAATTTACCTGTTTTAAATAATGAAGTGTCTTAGCTTATTCTTTAAAAAGGTAGTTAAGAGATAGCTTTATAAACTGTGTATATTGACAAAGGAACAGGCTTGTGAAGTTTTTCAGAATCAAATGAGATTGAATGGTAATTACAGAACAATTCAAACTAAAGAGATGTGTGTTGTAATTATCAGAACAATTTATGAAGGGTGATCAATGTATTCTCCAATACTGGCAATGATAAAACCAAATGGGGCTTTTTCACAAGTTATGTTCAAGTACAGCCACGTTTGAAGTGTAATTCAGGAAGTTCTGCCATGTGCTTTTCAGTAGAATTAATTAATTAAGTGGATGGATCTTGACTCATTGCTGTCTCTCAATTAGTACATGGTACTAAAAGATTTCTATGGTAGAAATCCTGTCTGGTGAGTTAGCAAATATTGAGCCATTACTACTGTTCCTCAGAGTTTTTTACTAACTTCTTGATCTATAGAATTCTGTAGTACTTGCTATGAAGAAAAAACTTTAAAAGAGTAATATGCAACTTAATGCTGATGATTGTCTTAGAAAATAAATAGAAGCAAGATATGTAGTGAAGACTGAAATTGCAACTGGCCCTGCTCTTGTAGGCATTCAGTTGTGGTATCAGTAGGATGCACAATGCTTGTCTCTGGTCATTTGGATTACTTCAAAAGGATGGAGCTTTTTTCTCCTGTTTGATAGCAAAAGTTAGAAGGAGGCTTGAAATATTTGAATTTTAACTATCTATTGAATACGTTGTGTACTGGTTCATGGCATGGTGATTGCATTGCAGTGATGGCACCCAGCTGCATGTGTCTCCTTTGATAAGTGCCTTTGTCAGTGCCTAATGGAAATACAGAATTTGGATGAGAAGTTGGCTGAAAGCCAGACAAGATGAGTTGGTGGCAGTGGTTTGAGAGAAACAGCCTGGAGGAACCCTCTGAGGCTGTGTTATGCTTTGATGGAATGCAACCAATATTGCTTCTTGGAGCACAGAAAGTTTATGGACTAGGTGCTCATTAGGCCAAAGTAGTTTAGTTTTTGTTATTTCCTCCACCAAAAAAAGGGAAAACCAGTTTAACGGGACAACATTTGCTGACAGTTTTGTAAGAGCATTATAGTTTTTGAAATTAAGTGTGTAGTGGCAACTCCAAGTATTGCACAGCCAGGTCTTAAAATCACAAGCTAAAAATCAGAATATTCTTATGGTTTTTCAGTTTTTCTTTAGTTAACTTTTTTATACTTGTATATTTTAAATATAAATGAATTCTCAGTCATTGAAATGGAGAATGAGTCTTTAATCAAGTTCACTTTTACTTTATGATTATAAAATGTGGGACACTGATCTTCTTTTTCACATCCAATATAGTGATGCATCAAGTGTTTGTTGTAGGTCTTAGTTTACAAGATTGCTTAATTAGAATATTTTTATTACTAATGATAATTTATCTATATGATTGTCTTTTAAGGTAATTTTTGAAGTAAAGCTTTAGTTACTCTTAAATGACAATTAAGAATGGAATAAGCAGATATGAATCATGCATTTTGCCATCTCTTTTGAAGAATTACTCCATGTGCTACTTGAAGAAAAGCAAAGAATAATGATTACAGATGAAACTTTTGAGAGGCTGTACTTCACATTTTTAGAAGGGTTTATTTATTGTTTGAATTATGCCAAAACATAAGAAAAATATAAAATATCCAACATATCCAAGAAAAATGTAAATTGCATAACATAAATATTATGGGAGAGGGTCAATGATATTTCAGTTTTTCAAAACAGAATTATAGAATCTAAGTTACTGCATGAATAAGACACAAGCAGACAATATTTATATATTTACTTCTACCTCACTGGAATAAAAGAAGTTGCTTTTGACTGGTAAAACATATAAACCTTCAGCTAATACGACTTTTTCATGTCTGTCCGGGGTTGAAAGTTATGTAGTCTAGTTTAAAACTGCATGATAAAGCTTGTTGTAAGAATGGAAGCCTAGAAGCAGAAGTCAGCCAAAAGTTGATTTATGGCCAATAGTCACATTTAGTTCAGTTCTAAGTGTAGTATTTACTAATAAATCCTCTTTGGTAAATCTTCAGTGATTTGAGGTAAAAGTTTCACTCACATGAAATTTAATAGGTGACTTGCATCGTTTGTGAAAAGAGCTGCTTATAAGTCTGTCCCATTTGAAAAAAAAAAATAAATACATATAACTTGATTCTTAAGCAGTGTTACAATGCCTCCACTCTGTCAAGTTTAGGGTTCCTGATTCACAATCTCCATTGGCATCAGCACATGTTTGACCCTCAACAAAGTCGTGGGAAGCTTTTAGAAGTCTTAGAGCTCACACACTCTCCTGAGCACTAGGACTTGGAGAAGACCCAGAGAGCCCCTACATATGCACTCCAAGACTCAGGAATTAATTATTTTCCTAGAAACTAAACATTGGTTCTTCAGCTGTTCATAGCAAGAACCCTTCTTTAATATTTTTAAACTTTTCAACAGGGTTATTTTATGCCAACATTAGTAAAACTTATATTTGTTTCCTGAAAAGGTCATGAACCCTCTAGGATTTGCGGTTAGAACAGAGCATAGGAAGTCTAATGATAGTAGAGGTTGGATGGTTAGCCCAACAAAAGACAGATTTTTCTGCATGAGATGCCAGAAACCTCATAAAATGAATGTTTTCAATATTTTATCTTTTTCTATTTTTTCTTTTTCAGTGTTGTCCCCTTCTGCTCCTTTAAGCCAAATGATCACGATATTTTTACCTGATGGGTATCACATATACCTTTTAAAAAGAAAATAAATGCATTAGAAGGTCTTAGAAAGATTTTTGGCTAGCAAGAAACTGGAAGAAACTGTCAAATTATATTAGCTCTGAAATGTAGGAAGTAAACACTGAAAATAAATCATCTGAATCTTCTTTATTCTAACTTGGGGCGTTAGAATAAAGTTGTGACAAATATTTCATGTTGTGACTAACATTTGAAGAACTTAATGTATTTAGATTATTTATACAGATCTGCTCCAATATTTTGTTTAAAAGAGCATGAGTGTGTAGAAGGCATTTGTTCTTTAATCACATGAACTATGACTGTGTTATCATAGGAGCAAAATGATCATTCTTCCATCGATATTTAATTTTAAAATGTGGATTGAAAAAATTGCTCAGTTGCTTTTTTTTATCCTTTTTGTGAAACAGGGATTCCATGAAATGTATTTCAAAATTTTGGTTTATTTTTGCTTGTTTTGTTTTTAGGTAACTGCAAAGGAAAAGATGCAGGAAACTAGAACCGAAACAATCCTTTTTTAGATCGTTAGAATACAGGGACTCCTCTCACACGCTTCATGTTTGACAGAGAATTTAAGTTAAAGCTTAGACCTAATGCACTGATTTGTAGGTTCATTTTCCCATTTATTTGTTGGAAAAATCCTGAATGTTTCCTAAGATAGAGAGTACTTCTCTACCACAGTCCCATAATTCAAGTATTAAGTAAGTAGAAATACTTGGGTTCTGTGAAGCTGTTATCACTCTTAATACTATGTGGCTGCTGCTGGAAAGGTCAGCTAGCTGCTGGTTGGTTTGCTCTTTCTGGCTTCTTCATTTGATAACCCAAATTAGACTAATTCTACTTCCTTAAAATGTCAAAGACTTAGATCTGTCTTCACCTGATAAAGAACAGGCATTAGGGCTTTAGAACTGTCACTACAGTCTCATTGGGTATGCTGCTAATTTATAGATTTGTCTGTGGCGCAGCTCCTTGACAGCTTTGTCCTTTGTTAACACCTTTCTTATCAAGCTTTGCTTTCTCTGCTCCTTATTTATTTGTTTCTTCTTCTATGAGATCTGGCAAGGAGAAAGTACTTGATTTTTTGTTGCAGTGTGGAGGAGTGCAATCAGTAGCTGCAGTGATAGCAATAGCAGGGTTGGGGCAGTGCTTTAAATTGGTGACAGGAGAGAGTTTTGGATAGAGTGAGAAGTTTGTCATAATTTGCCAAAATTAGAAAGTGCTCACATCCTCCTGAGCCCAACATTAGACACTATTGTCTGGAGAGATCTCCTCAGGAGTTGTTTAGTTGGTTAATTTGAACAGTTTGTTACTTTAGGCTGCTTGTGCTCTTGCAGGATTGTGATGGAGAGAATTCTAAGTACATGGTAAAGAAGTACATGGAAAAGAGAATGATATAAAAATAAATGAAGTTCTCTAGGAACAGTCTTACTGTCAGAAGGAGAAATGTTTTATGAATTGAAATACCCCTTCTTTGGAAAAGGGGAGAAAACGGATGCTGTATTTAGCTGGTTGGGAATCCACTGGTGAAATTACTGTGTGTACTAGAAATGTAGACTGTAGGGCAGGCTCCTTTCAATGTTTTTGCAGTACTGGAAAATGACAATCATAGAATGGTTTGAGTTGGAAGGGACCTTAGAGATCATCTCATTCCAAACCCCCTGCCATGGGCAGAGACACCTTCTACTAGACCAAGTTGCTCAGAGCCCCATCCAGCCTGGTCCTGAATGCTTCCAGGGATGGGCCATCCACAACTTCTTTGGGTAACACTCAGAGGAAAGAATTCCTGTCTTATACCTAATCTGAACCTACTCTTGTTTATTTCAATCCATTCCCCTTTATCCTGTTGCTACAGGCGCTTGTAAAATGTGCTACTACATTGTAGTAGCTACATTGTAGGCTTCCTTCAGGAACTGGAAGGCTACAATTAGGTCACCTCAAAGCCTTCTCTTCTACAGGCTGAACAAACCCAATTCTCTCAACATTTCTTCATATGAGAAGTGCTCCATCCCTCTAGTCAACTTGGTGTCCCTGCTCTGGACTTGTTCCAACAGGTCCATGTCCGTCCTGTGCTGGGGACCCCAGAGCAGGATGCAATGTTACAGGTGGGCTCTCACCAGAGCAGAGCCTCCCTCACCCTACTGCCCACACTGCTCTGGATACAGCCCAGGACACATTTGGCTTTCTGGGCTGTGAGTGCACATTGCTGGATCATGTCCAGCCTCTCACCCACCAGCCCCCCCAAGTCCTTCTTGGCAGGGCTGCTCTTGATCTATTCATCCCCAGCCTGAGATTGGGGGTTGCCCTGACCCAGGTGCAGAACCAGGTCTTATTAAATCTCATGGACCCACTTCACAAGCTTGTCCAGGTCTCCCTCTGAATGGATCCTGTTCTTTAGGCGTGTCAGCAGCACCACACAGCTTGGTGTTTGCTGGGGGTGCATTCAATCCCTTTGTCTACATCATTAATGAAGATATTGAACAATACTGGTCCCAATGCCACCTATCACTGATATCCACTGGGACTCAGAGCCATTGACCACTACCCTCTCGATGCAACTGTCAGTCCATCTTCTTACCCATCTAACAGTTCATTCATCAACTCCTCTCTCTAGTTTAGAGAGCAGGATGTCAGAAATCCAGATAAATGACACCTGTAGCTCTTCCCATGTCCATTGAGGTCTTCACTCCATCGTAGAAGACCACTAAGTTGGTCAGGCAGGACTTGTTGCCCTTGGTGCAGCCATGCTGGGTGTCCTAAATCACCTCCCTGTTTTCCATGTGCCTTAGCACAGCTTCTAGGAGGATCTGTCCCATTATCTTCCCAGGCATGGAGGCGAGTTTGACAGGTCAGTAGTTCCCAGGGGGTCCTCCTTTCTACCCCTCCTAAAGATGGGTACAATGTTTCCCTTTTTCTGGTCAACTAGGACTTCACCTGACTGCCATGAATATCATGAGAGTGGCTCGGCAGCTATGTCAGCCAGTTCCCTCAAGACTCTGGGATGCATCTCCTCAGGTCCCATAGACTTAGGTACATTCAGGTTATAATTACTTACACAATTTTGTTTACTGGATTTATAGCAAAATATGCAAAACCTGATTACATTAATGCAGCAGGCTACTTTCCCTGACCACAGCTTTTATTGGAAAAGAATGCAGATGCTGAACATAACTTCCTGTAAAATTTTAATTTGCTGGAAGTATAAACCCTCACCCTGCTTTGTCTTTAGTAGCAATGAAAACAGATTCTTTATTATAATAGTATTATTGGAAAGCACTGTTACTACCTGCAAAAAGATTTTAAACTTACCATCTATTATTTTGCTGAATTGCTCTGAAAGTTAATTCATTGTGATAATGGAAAACTCAAGAATTATTAACTCTCTATATGTATAAACCTATACATGTTTTTCAGTCAACAATTATTTCACAAGTTTGCAACTAGCGAATATTTTTTTGATAGTAATAGTATTTAAAAGATGTATTTTATCTGCTGGCAAGAAGATGTTCAAATGGCAAAAAGAGAGTTTTCTTTGAAGTGGCAAAAACTGGACAATCTCCTAAGTGTCTTTTGTTTTCAATCATTTCTTTATTCTTCTTATATCATCACTGTGCATTGCATTTTCTCATCTCTGTTGAAGCTCCTCCTCAAAGACTCTTCTTTTGTGAGTCTGTCAGCTATCACAGAAGCAAGAACTGGAAAAGGGTTTGTTATATCACCCAGTCAGGCTTGCTGCTGGTGTAGTGAGGAGAGGTCTGGAAACAGGGCTGGTTTCTTCTCCTCTGGTATGTTTTCAAGTAACTCCTGGCAGATTCAGAGTAAAGCCTAGCAGTCTCCTGTGTTTTCTGCTGAGTACTAATGGACTTGTTCCATGTAACCATTGTCTTTCAAACATCACATTATGAGAAAGTTTTGGTTTTTTACTGAACTGAGAGCTTGGAAAGAAATTAAATGCTGATACTAAGAAGGCTGTATCTGTGTGTGAAGATGTAGATGATGTACATATAGAGTGTATGCATCTGTTCCTCTTGCTAAGGCAGGAAAGCCTCTTGTCCATACGTGGTATTTGAAGAGGCAGGAGTAGTAGCTTCTTGATACCTAAGATGATAGCCAACCTGACTGCAAAAAAATTAAAAAATAAAACAATTGGGGGTGCCCAAAAAGAAAATCAAGCCTAAATAAATAAATTATATGATACATAATTATTTGACATAATGGAGTTCATCTGTAAAACTGAAGCCTGTAAAGGCTCTGCTCTACAGATAAAAGGTAATGCAATCTGAACTGGTAGTTTGATGCAAGTTTTCATGTCTTTTAGGATATATGTAATTGTTTAACTATATAATAAAAAAACAGGTGGATACTAGACTGGTTTAATGGGGGATGATGAAGAAGTAGAGGAGACAAAAAGTTTGACCAAGTACATATATGCTCATATGTATGCATGTATATAAGTATGTATATACAGATGCTGCTTTCTCTCTATCTTGAACTTTATATTGGATATTTCATTTGAAGAGACTAGTCTGGTCAGTATCTAATACCATAGCTTTGTTGTTGGGCTTAGCTGATATAGTTAGTTGTCATTGAAAAGTGATGCTCTCATTACTCTGAATATTATAGGTGCTGTGGTTATGAGAACACAGGTTGGTTACATCCACTGTCAATGTCAGCCCAGTCTTAAACTGACTTAAATGCATATGTGACCTGATTGGATAATTAGCAAAAGTAAAGATAGCTTGATCCTAGCCCTTTGAGAGAGTGGAAACCCATCATGTCTTCTAAAATAAATAGGAAAGTCTGACAAGGATCAGGGGCAAAAGAAATCACGCTATGTTCCACTCAGTTTAGGCTGTAAATTTTATAATAGCCTGATTTACAGCCTGTGGAGTTCAGGATTGATTTATTTCCTGCAGTGTGCTTACAATTGTTGTTAAACTCTGATTATGCTGTCATTTAGGTAACAGCAAGCTTTTCAACCCAGTAGGGAAAAATGGATAATGTGTGTTAGTTTATTGTAGTCAGGATACTCGATTCAATGACTTAAAAAGTAAATGTGCTAAAGTATTTTATTTTTACCCTTTTTTTTCTCTCAAATTTTCTTTTTTCTTTTTCTTTCTTAGTCCTGGCAACAGCTTCTAACAGAAACACAAGAAGAGTACGTGGAAACTGTTTTTACGTTGCTCCGTTACTTAAGGAGAACACAATATCTTCTTGATTTAGGTGGAGAACGTAGTGCCCCTGAGGTTTTACCACGAACCTCATACACACACAAGGATTAATATATACTGAGATTTCTTTCTTTCAGGATGAACTTGTGCACCAGGGATGTTTCATGCTTGCTTTTCAAAACCAAAACCTTTCAGCATGTCTTTTCATAAGTAGAATTAGAATTGCTAGTCAAATCCTAAATATTTATCTGAGAAATCCTGATTGAATAGGACAAACAAATGTCTGGGGAAAGATTTTATCTGATACAGTAGCTCTGTAGTCTAGATCTCTGTGGGTATTCTGGTCAGAAGTGCAATTAAGACAGTTGTTTGCATTCTCTCTCTTTGTAAAGGTTCTTAGCATTAACAACCCAGATCTTTCTCAAATGGCCAGAAAAATCCATCTGCCTTAGGAGGAAACTCCCTGTTAGTTCCAAATTATGAAGAAAGCTGATATCTTTGCAGCCATAAAGTCAGCTTCATGTGTAATGCACCCCACAATTCCCCCAGCTGTCGGCTGGCATGATGGCTATCAACATAATCACTAGACATGCTCTGTGACTCTGACCCTTTCCTGCCCTTTATATAGGAAAGTGTCTGTTCCATGAGCTAATGATCAGACACAGATAATAAGGCTTTCCTTACCCCAGAAAACTACTTCAAGGCCGTCATGCTCTCCTAGGTAAGGGTCTCTTTAGTCCTAATACAGCCCCTGCTTCCCTTAAAGCTAACAGAGCTTTGAAGCTTCGCTGCTGCTTTAAAAACCACAAGTCAAGTGTTGCTTGACCAGTTACTCCAGAAGTGACACCGGGCTATTGAATCTTTAAAATGACTAGCTGACTCCAGTATTCTTACAGTAATGTTCAAAGCCTTCTCTCATCCTGTTAGCCATTTTCATTCCTTCTAACTTTTGAAAGAGTTATGCATTACAGTTATTGGATAACATGGCTAGTTGTAGTTATTTCTGAAGTACAGTAAGAAACTATGTAATTTTCTGCTTATTTTCCTTTTAATTTATTACAGAAGATAACAGATTTTCTGATAAGGGCTTTAAAAAAAGAGCAAATATAAGCTATCACTATCATCAAATATGAATTCACTTTCTATGGGGATTGAATTACATCTAAGAAGTTGTGGTACTGCATGTCATTTTGCAGACCTCATTAGAATTTTTCAAATCTGGGTTTCAAACTTTGGCTTCTGAATTCTGTTATAGGGGAGTAAATTATTCTCATGTTTGAAGTCACTGGGAGCTCAGCAGGCACGTCTTGTTGATACCAAAATGTTTTCTGCAATTGCTTCAGATTTGTATCAACTACTGTATTGCTTTGTAGAATATGTCTGCATGTTTCCCAGTGTAGTGGGACTTCAGTGGTGTTTGGGATTTTGAGTCCCAAACATCAATTTCATACCAATTTTATTTTTGGTATGAAATTAATATTTTCAAATAACTGTGATTTGTTTTCACAGAATCATCTTTTAACTCAAACTTTTATTTTTTATTTTACAGTTCAAAGTATTTTTATTTTGAGTTACTTTCCTGTTTCGTTCTGCTCTCTTGATTTTGTGAGAATCAACAGAAGTAAAATCTGTGAATAAATGTTTGTGAGATGTTTATGAATAGTGGCCAAATGAGCTGCATGAGAGGTTGGAGTAGATTGTGAAGTGAAGAGATGATAAAGTTGGCCTTGGGAAATTTAGAGTGAGGGAGAAATAGGTTTGCCTTCATTGAAGAGTCATGGGAATGGCTGTTTTCATCCTGAAATCTGTATGCACAGTTGGAGGCAAGGAGGCTTCCAGTCAGTTTTTCAGAATTAGATGCAAATGCCATAACCTTTGCACCTTAAATGATGGTGTTTAGATATGTTGGGGTTTGTGGAAATCATATGGTTCTTGTTGAATAGACTCCTCCTTGGATGATGGCATTTAAAGCCAACTAAATATGATTGCTATCATTTTATAGCCTGGTTATGTAATCTCCATCTCCAAGTAGCTGTAACAGTGGTTTGGAGTTCTGTTGATATGATTAACTTCATTTCTGTTTTTTTTTCTATTATTTAGTTGTCATTGAATCTTCAACACAAAAGAAACTTTGTGTTTATTTCTTTTGATTACTCTGTGTATTTAAATGGCCATTTCCAACACATTACAATGCATTGCAACTTGTGTTAACTTCTGGATTTTCAAACTTCTGAGTGGTATGAAGCCTGCTGCTTTGGAGAGGGCCTGTTCTCACACAGGTGCACACCCAACCCTTTTTCCACGAAAGATCGGAAGCTGTTGTGTTGGGAAAGTCAGAAGGCTCTTCTGGGCACTGTAATGGGAAGTTTTATTGAGGGGAATAGGGTAATGATCACTGTATGTTTGGCATATTTTCTGGGTTTTGATTTTTGTTGGGCGATTTTCCATGAAACATTGTAAACATCCATGCTTCCATAGCTCATTCCTGCTCCCTCTCTTCTAATAAATTATGGAGCTGTTTGCTGTGTTCCTACAGCCTTTCACCTAACACTAAATTACTTCTTCCCTGTAAATTACCGGTATATTCAGGAAACCAAATTGAATAATTGGTGGTGATTTAATCTAGTTTTGTGTAAAGGTTGGGAAGAGCTGGCTTTTTGCAGAGGCACTGAAGATGGTGGGCTTTTGTAGCTAGTTTAGGAAAGTCTTCCTGAGGGGTACAGAAAGAAGGTTGAAAGGACATTTATCTGTGAGTCTGACAAGACTCCTTAGTCAGGCTAACTTCAATTCAAGGCAGGAGCTGCTGCTCTAAATGTCCAGGCAGAGGTTATCCCACCAAGATTCCAGCTGCTCCATGGAGGTGGATGGAAGCTGTCCTGATAAAATAATTTACATTGAGGTAAAAGTCTAATCCAGGAAGTGTTACTCTGGTGAGAATCCATAATAACTGTTTAAGCATTCTGTGTCTTCAAACATCATGGACAAACGAGTTCCCATCTGCTGCTTGTCTTGGGCCAGTGCTGCGCTGTAGGTATTGCTTTGGATTGAGTAACTACAATGCGAAAATAGTAGCAGACTATTGATAATATGGGTGGTTAAAAACACCAACAAGTAGGTTTAGGGTCTGGATGAGATTTTAAGATTGTATTCAGAACCTAATGTTTAAGGAATTGTCTGTGAACAAATTCATTAAGGTGACTGCTTTAAGGTGTTTTATTTTCTTTAACATTACTGCCCCCATATGGATATAGTCAGAACACACAGTGGAGGTAGGGAAAGCATTTTGTACAATAAAGCAGGTTTTTTTTTGGTTTTTTGTTTTTGTTTTTTTTTTTTTTTCTGGTCAACTCTGAGCTCTTAGAGTTCAACTTGCTTTTACTTGCTTGGTACTCAAATAAAACAATTTATGGCAAGGTAGGTGCTGGCGCCCTTAAACAGACAATTTGAAAAGAAATGCGCTTTTAGAGTAATTATAACACATAATTTTGCAAATGCACCTGTAGTCAGCAGGTTTTCTGAAATTCATCTTACTGCCAAATAGAGATTCAATGCTTAAACTTTATTTGTAAGTGAATTCTTATGTGAGCTGCAAACTTTTAAAATCCTTTTGAATATTGTAAAAATAAAGTTCAACATTTTACCTCCAACTTTTAAATAAAGTCATGTAGCTGGTACATGCAAGTGAATTAAAGGTGATTTTTGTTAAAGCTCAGCATGGTAATCTGGAAGAAATACTGTTCTCATTTAATTTATGTAACTGTCATTTAAGTTAACTTTACTGCTAGAGTTCTCTGGTTTCTCTGAGCGAGTACAAAAAAAAAAAACTTATCTTTTGTTCCATAATTTTGTGTGGTTCACTGTAAAGTACTAAATTTTCAGTCCTGAACTGGTTGGATTGAAAGTGTATTTTTAACAAGCCCCACACAGTAAAATCCAAAAATAAGGAATTAATAAAGGTTTGCTATTGCCACCGCAGCATTTTTTTTTAAATGGCCATTTCCAGGCAACTAGGGGAACAGTTAAAACTTTTTTTTAATCAGCTGAAGTGTTACAGTGTTGAGTGTTCTTTATTTATTCCAAGTAGCTCATTCAGTAAATTCTTCAAATGTCCCGAAGGACTCTGTGTGGAAAGGATGTTTACAAGTACAAAGTCAGTGTTATAGTTATACTATATGCTTGCTTAATGCCAGTTTGTTTTAAACACACTGATAAAGGTTAGCATTTGCAATATTAACTTTGTTAAGCGCAGTGACAACACTTCGTAATCTTTAAAATATAGGCAGTAGTGGTTTCATTTCTTTTGTTTTGATAAAAAAATGTTTTGCGATTTCTTCTGCATTTTGAGACCATTAAAATGGTACTGAACAACAATTCTTGCTGCATACAGTATTATCTTCCCCACTTGACATCAAGAAAATCTTTCATTTTCTTCAGCTCTATGTGTGTAATCTGATAAAACCCATTTTTCAAATGAAAACATATGATCTTGCCTCTGAAGTGTGAATTTGTTTTGTATAGTGTTTGTTCATTGTCTGTAGGAGAAGAATTGGGGAAATGTAGACATTTACATACTTTTATATCTACAGTAGACCTTTGTAAATACTACTGAATTATCATTTCAGTAACTCGTTAATTTTTCAGATCTATCATAAGACTGAGGCTTTCATTTGCAATATTGGAATTAAACTAACCCAAAATAACATAAAGGACCAAATGAAAAAAGGAACTGCAGATGTCCCCTTATTGTAAGAATGGCAAGCACTGCATGATTATCTGTTAGCAGCAGAAGTGTTTGTTCTGTTGTAATGTTTAGTAATTTGCCTTTCCAACAGGCAGTGCTGCGAAGCGGCACAAAGTCGTGTGTGACAGCGTACGCTGCTCCTCACTGTGAGGAGCAGGAGAAGAATGGAAACATTTTAAGCTATGGGAAATGAAACAGAAGCTCAGCAACATATCATTCATGCCCTAATAACCTATTGATGATTAGGATATAATATGGTTTAGCAGGAGCGATAGTATTTTAGGAAAGGAATTAGGTTAAAAGAATGTTTACTTCTGACCCCACTTTGCAGCCAGATAAGAATTAAAGTTATGCTCAGTGGTAATGCATCTGCTGCTCTTCTGTGCCATTTTAGGGCAGATGTAAAAGCCAATTGCACAGAACGTAGTAGTAAAATGACTACAGAGAAAAATTAGCTGACATAGAATGGAGTGGAAGAGCAGCTGTTGAAGTGGAGCTGAGTGACACACTCCTTGTCTTGTGCCTTATTTTCCTTAAGGGAAAAAACAAGATCCACATGGTCTGAGTTAACTGATTGTTCTGCAACACTGTTCCAGTGAATTTCTGAAGTGAGAATAGAAACTACGTAGAAGATTCTAGTTACATTACATTTATTGAAATTAAAAAAAAAAAACAAATAAACAACAGCAAAAAACCAGCCAAAAAACCCCAACAAAATACTGTCCTAAAGTTTTGTTCAATTTCCCTTTGCTGCTTCTGAATTTCTTTTATGTTTTAGTTAAATCTGTTCAGCTGAATAATGCATTTGAAAGGCATTTTCACATTTGACTTACAGCATCAAAATGTATGCAAGACATTAAATCTGTTTTATTGATAATTTTTGTATAAATTTAAAATAGAAATAATGCTGAAGTAGTAGAAACTTTATAGATTATGATTATTTGCTATATGAGACCTATATTTAATGATTGCCATAAAACATCTGTTACCAAAATTGAGCTACAAATCAGATTACTCTAAAGTATTTGTCACACTGTAAAAGTAAATGGTACCTTCAAAAAATAAATTGTATTAGAGGTTCAGAAAACTCAGCACAGTCAAGAAACAAAGCCAAAAGAGTAAGTGTAGGACAACATGTTTGTAAAAGTATGGGGTATGTTGATGGGTCAAAAGCGAAAGTATTATATGTTCTTGAAGGGCTACATTTGAAGAAAAAAATGATGACAATGAGAATAAAGATATTTAGTGTATTGGGAATAATATGGGCTTGCAAAACAACATGAGACATGGAAGGAAGCTATTGGATTACAGAATGGATGGAAGGAAGATTAAAACTCAGAGTAACTTTGGTTGGAATTAAAAAGATATGAAACACAAGTGATTATATCAGTATATAAAGAACATAAATTAGTTATGCCTTAGGAACATATTTTTAAGCTTTGATTTGGGAAATCCAACCTGTAGATGTTGCCATACAGTTAAATATTGGGGTGGATTTTGAATACTTGATCTCCACTATGACCAGCTGTGTTGCCAGAGTTTCCCATGCTATAATTTTCCATTGATTCTCCCAGACTTATCAAAGGACCAAAAGATAGTGCCAGGCTGCTCCATTTAGTTCACTTCAGTCTTATTACTCTACCACATTCTTGTGGGGATTCTCTTACAAAATTTTTAAAGCAAAAAAAAAGGCCCCTAGACAAGCAAGAAAACTCATGGCTCTTCTGTTGTCTCATCCTCTAAAACTGCTGTATTTGCCACTGTCTTCTTTAGTGTCACCAAAGAACCAACAGTTGCAACACGACACGGTGTGTATTGGTGCTTTTCCTCCCCAAATACCAATAAAATTTTTATCCACTCCAACAAAGTAAATGTTGTAGCAGAAATTTTGCAGCACAGTACAAATACATGGAGATTGAATGTGCCCCTTTGTAATTCCCCATCAGCAGTTACAGACTCCTCCTCCTTCATCTTGGAGCTTAATAGGGCACCATAGGGTCCATTTTTCTACCCATGTAGCACCACTAAATTTGGCCTGAATCACCAGAGGGCACTGCTGGGTCTCTTTAGGGGCCCGTAGTGTCCACCTATGCCTGGGAGAGAGTTGATGGTTATAGAGGAAGCTATATTTTTTCATAGCCTATTCTCTGATGGTACCTTTTTTCCTTCTTGACCCACTAAAAGATCTAGAAAGAAAATTATAAAAGATGCATCTATTGAGTTTTGCTGTGAGTTTGTTTCTTCCTCCTCTCCCTTCCATTTCATGATGGCAGCATGTCTCGTGCATTCCTTCTTCAGGCACTTAAAGTATAATTCATGGGCTGTCACTTAGGATCCACAGTATCCACATTAATCCTACATGATTAACCAGTAATCATGGGATTCTGTGTGTCAACTCAGTGTTTCCACTGGACAATATGAAGACTGTGATGCCTGTAAATATACATTTGTAAAGTGAGACTGTGGCTTCTTTCAGTATTTAAAATCTAATTTATCAAGTTACACTATATACTTACTTTGTAATGACAGAATAAAGAGGGAAAGGTTCTTTAAAAAATATCATCTGTTTGAGCCTTCAGTTTAAAGAACATTTACAAACATTTTGCAGTAATGGAAAATACTTCAGAGACATTCAGAACTGTAGGCTGTTTCTGAATGTGGCAGTAGTGACAGGAAAATAAACTTTGATGTACATTACTTTTAAACTTTATTATTTGACTCTGCTATACTGAAGCTTTAGTACTATGAAGTTTCTTCCCTCAAACAGCTCTCTGGAGGTAGGGCTGATTCAGAGTAATCCGTAAGTTTTGTGTGTGTCAGCGTGAGACGGCTGCTGGTACTCGAGAGGGAAAGATCCTACACAGTCAGTCTGTGCCAGCATTCCCTGGTGGAGCTGCGGCCTTGGGAGTTCAGGGCATAGCCAGACCAATCCAGGAGGATGGGCTGGTTCTGCTAGAATGTGCTGGGAGCTGTGTGTATTGGTTCTTCAGGTGGCATCCATGGGGGATTGTCATCCCTTTCCTGAATGTGATGATCTCTTGTGACCAGAGTCTTTGCTAAGGCTCTTTGCAAATCCTTTCAGAATGGGGATATATATATATAATTTTGGAGGAGTGTTTTAAATAGAGTTATCTCTTCAGTTATAAAAAACAAAGAATCAAAAAGAAGTCTATCTCAACATTTCTAGATATTGCAGCAACACTGGTATCTGTCACATTAAAAACCTGTCTGTAGAATATATTAGAGGAGTTAATACTAAGTGGTTTTGTGATATTGGAAAGAAACTATTGTTCTTCTATAGGATAATACAAGACTGAATTAATTTTTGAATTTTTATTAGTAATTGTTTTTTTATTTGTAAATAGGGTATGGATTATCCCCATAGTGTTATTATAATAATCACAGTGTTTTATTGTACAAAATGTGCTGCACACAAAATACCTGTTGTTTAAAACATCAGCTTTAAAATACTGTCTTTTTTTCAGTGCTCGTAACCACTTCAGTAGCCACTACAGTTGAAGAGTGTAAGTGTACGGGCACAACTACAAGAAGTCAGATTAGATCCACAGATTGTTTATTCATTAATTTGCTTTATTCTGCATAAGTGAAAAATTCATATCTAATAAAGAAGTGTACAGTATATCCTTTGATGTTAAAAATGCTAGTCTTTCATGCTTGAGAACCTTTTACACCTTGATTTTTAAGCACAACTAGTATTCATTATACTGAGGTCTTACAAAAAAACACATGTTTTAAACAGATTAAGTGGTGCATTACCTTTCTACCATAATTCTGAGAGGGGGAAACTTACAACTTTAATACAGTATCTGTTTTATATTTAAAAACATTTGACTTGTTTGTAGCTTATGAATATTTGACTTGATTGTAGCTTATGACTACACACCTAGGACTGATACAGAAAAGTATCAGTTTAAGTGAGGTTATGACATCTTGCCATCCACGTTTACTTTAAATTGTCATCTTTTGAAATTGGATAAATTTACTTTCTCACAACTCAGTTTCATTCACATTTAAATACTGCTTTTGTGTTTTCTTTCATTCTGTGCTTCTGTGATTGAATTAAAACTATTGTAGTATTTATCTTTTACAACTTTTAGAATTATTTCAGATATGGAACATCTTAGTGTCTGAGAGTTTTAATAAAATTCAGATTTAGCCTATTTTAATCATAAGCATCCACTGAAATCTGTTATCCTGCTCTTCTGTAGCTGACAGATGAAAAGAACTAGACTATTCAAAAATACAAATCCTTTAGATTGTTAAATATCTTTCTTGTAAGTTTGTAAACACACTGCAAATTGTTAAAACAAAATCATAATTCAGCTTTTGATAAAGAGCTGGTGCTGTACAGGAAGATGTTCTATGTTGTGTGGTTGTGTGAAAAGGATAAATGTAGAATTTGGCATAAAATCATCTGTGTTTGAATATGTGAAGGTGGTAGGAACAGGTGCTTTTAATGAAATAACTGAGGACGCTGTTGGGTCTCCTGAGGTTTGACAGATGCAGACACTAATGTAAACATGCTCTCGTGACCACCAAGCAGTACGATAAGATCCTTGCTTACGCAGTGTACTTTGCTTATTTCATGGCAAAACAGGAGCATTCCAGCTGACAGTACAAGAATTTAGAGCAAATTCTGTTAAATAATGTGCTTCCAATATGTCCGTAACTGTAGCAGACTGCTGTTGTGAGTTTCCCTAAAGGCATACCACAAACACAACTGGACTGATATGAATAGAAGTTATTTTCCATAAATTAAGGAGATACTCAAGTTATTTAGTGTGTAAAAACAACTTTGATATTCTTAGCTATCAAGGACATACAATTATTTTTTGACAAATTCTCTGGATTGTAAGAAAAGATGAAAATTATTTTCTTTACATATATCTGTAAAATAAGAACATGAAATCAAAAACTTCTAAGGTTGTCGTATTCACTATTGATCTGCTTTTCTCTTGGATTGGAAAGAGCTAAGTAAACAGAGTTATTCTGAGCTATCTTGTGATGTTCTTCAGTCGGACACTGTTTTGCATGTAGCTTGTCATTCCGGAGATAGCTGAGCATGGACTAATATCCACTGAAAATTTGTGTGTTTTTAATAGCCTTTGGATTTGGTATAAATTTACATAACAGGAGAAAGCAGCTACGCAGCAGCAGTATAAAAGCAGATAAACTTTATTCTGCATGAAATTCAAGATATGGTAAGGAGGAAGAAGCAACTGAAACACAGCAGGTATGGTATTGCTGTTTTTGTTGTTACCGGTGTTTATCAACTGGTGTTCTCCTAAACCCATGACTTAATGAAGCTTTAAAATTGCTTAGTGCATGAACTAAGAGTTTTGTTTGAATGACAACTGCATACTTGAAATGCATATATTTCAGTCACTTTTTAAACAGCCTTTAAAGGTTCTCACAATTCTCCCCCACTCAAAATCCCAACCCAAATGCCAAGTATCCACTTAGTATCATAAAATATAAAGCTGTAAACAGGCATGGGACTTTATAAACATCTGTATTTTATTCCAGAATTCTGGTTTTCACATGCAGTGTTATAATCGTAATAAAGGACTATGAGGTTAATGAGCTGGGAACGAAGCAGCTGGTCAGAATTATTTCCCTTAATGACTAGAAAAGATGAGGTAAAATCTTCTAGCTTTCTTTTCTCTTCCAGGTACAGAAACACTATAGTATGGTCGCTGTTATGTTCACCTCTTGGTTTTAGAACTGGCACCTCTCCAGCCCCAGCACAGAGATACAGCTCTGACATATCTGGATTAGCAAATGATTTGTTTAGATAATGCTATGGTTACATGGTAGGAACCCCATCGGGCCCCAACATGTGGTGTCAGGCAGAAAATTTAAAATTGCAGGGCGTATCTAAAGCATGGCTATAAGTAAGTGTTCCTTTTAATGTTTCATTACTTAGAACTGTCTTCACTTATTTTCTTACTGGTTTTACCTGATAGAATTTCTTTATTATTAGTTTTAATAGTCTGACTTGTGCACTAAAAAATGCAGGAAAACTTGATCTAAATAGTTTTTACAGGTATGTTTTTTGCTGATCTGTAAAATATGACGCAAGAGCACATACCACTCTTTTGGAGCACATCCCCAAAAGATCTGCTTAGAAAATTAGTATTCTGAAGACAACATGATATATTGTCAGCCATCTGCAGTAATATTAGCTTTGTAAATAAACTCAGTGTTCTTATAATGCCTGTGCAGATGTTTTATACAGTTTACTTAACACTTCTTTTGCTAAAAATCTTAAATGAGGTTTGCAAAATCATAAAGCTGCAGTGTTCAGCTTTCTGCCAAAATTATACGAAAGGTTACATGTTTCTGTTTATTTGTAACATCTCTTGCAGAAGACACTGTAAAAATGTGAAAGCTGGTTTCACTTAAAAATCAGTTTTTCAAGACAACATATTTAAAAACTCCCACTGTGACCTAAATGTCTGACAGCAGCTTTCTACACTTCTATTAGTTAAGATATGCAGTTTTGTAATTTTCCTTACCTGTGAGTTTCCAGTGCCCATATTGAGAAGTTTGTGTACTTTTTAAACACAATAATAATTTTTAAAAATAATAACCATCTAGACAATGTTATTGATATTTTAAGTGAAGAGAACCATTCACACAAGCCCCAAAATGAAAGTAAAATTCCTATTCACCTTCTAGTTAAGCATGAATTTAAATCACTGACTTAATTAAACAACATTTTTGATTTATTAATCAAAATGTATGTAATCAATTAAAATTTAACTTCAGTTTTTAAAAAAAATTTTAGCAGTGGTGGAAGAGGTTAAAAAATGGATTTGAAAACAAATGTGTTTACATAATACAGTGAATGCTTTAATATATTAAGCGTCATTAATAAAATGCAGATTTTCTAGAATTCGGAAATATTAGTTAGCCTCTCTTAGATCCACATGAGTGGGAGGATACCATTCGTAAATCTCAACATCATGTAAGAATGTGTATTTCAGTTTGAAGGAAAATTAGGTTATTATACTAGGTGTTTCGCTTTTTTGGGTGCATCATGTTTAGCACTTCTGAATATTTATAAACACTTATCTTGACAGCTGACTTTAATTGTATGTTCCAAATTCACAAACATAATGGTATTGAGAAAGATAGCTTCTGTGTCAACTAAATGATGATTTTGTAAAAATGGTAAATGTTAAATAACTATCTGCCTGTTCACTGCTGGTAGAAATGAACTGCACATACTTTGACTTTGTTTGCAGCTTTGTGCATTAATTTCTGATGTGAAAAAACAAAGTTACTTTTTCTCCTGGCTGTGTTGGAGGCTCACATCATTGTTTGAAAAGAAAAAAGCAATTTGTATAATAAACTAGTTTGGCAATTTGGATATCTCTTAGGATATTCTGAACATTGTCTTTCATTATTTTTTTAAAATGATTCTTCATAGAATTTATACTCTACTGTGCCATGAAGATTTAAACATCACCTTTAACTTAATTCCTTGATTTTTTTGCCCTTTGTATGGACTGTAAAGACATGTTTATTATTTGTCCATTGGTGATCATGGTGACATTCATTATGTTATTGAGAAAATTACTTCAATACTTCAGAATTTTTATTACATTTACCTGGAAACCTTAATGAATTGAAAGATTATTTCAATTTCTAAAAATACTTTTAAATACTCCAAAAAGCTCTCAGTCATAAAGGCAGGATGACCAACAGCGTCCTCCAGTATTACTTGTGTTGGTGCTTTGTGTTGGTTCCCTGCTTTTCTGACATTTTTAACATTAATTGCTTAATCTCTGTGAAAGAGCTGTGGTGAGCTTTCCTCTGCCCAACTAAGATTCTTCTTTAATCTGTATCTGCAGCATTCATAGTGACCATCACCGTTGTCTATAAAGTCTGAATTACTATACATTTCTAGTAACATAAATAATGTTTTAGGAAATTACCAAATAGTTAGAGAATATCTGATATAAATTCTTCATTGTAGTCAGTAAATATGATGGTATTCTAGAAGGGGATTGAATTGATACCAGTAAAAGCATGATTTTGTATTTAATGTAGACATGACTGAATCTGGGATTAATAAATAATTGTCTATTTTTAGATTTTGTTTATTTACCAGAAGATTGTGCAAAGAAAAGCTATTCATTCTGATGAGTTTACTAGCATCCCAGATGAATGCTAGAGAATTAACAGAAAAAAACTGCAAGTGAGGAATCCAGATTGTGCTCGGTGCACTGAATATTCTCATAGGTAAATTCAATTTACAGAATTTAGAGAATTTCACAGTATGCAGTAGCAGGGCATTTTTTTCTTGATATTTATGCTGTGTGGGCATTTTTCAGTTAATAGTGCCTTGTATATCTTGAAAAGAACCTCCAATATGTCATGTAGTTACCTTGAAATTTTCTTCTTTCTGAAATCTCTTGGAACTACAAAACACTCCCAAGACTTTCTGAAGATGGCTCCCCTGTTGTAGGTGTGAATAGAATTATTTACACATTTGAGATGTTAGTTCTTGCCTGTTTGTGTCTTGGTACAACTATTTCAGTGTATGTGGAGATGCTCATCTGTCCTCTCTCCTTTCTTACATGTAAGTTTCATAAGTTGATTAAGGCTTTTTGGTTTTACATGACAGGTGTAAGTCTATCAAAGTGGTTCTATAAATCTCAAATTACCTTTAATGAACTTGTGGCATTTCATTCAAATTTGGAATTAAGTTAATGTGATATTAATAACTGTACCTCTAAAATGTAAATGGCCTTATTTATGTAAACTGAGTACACATTTGATGAAATAGCTTTTTGATGTGTGGCTACTGTAATTCACAAATACTTTTGAAAGCATTGCCTACACAGATAGTTACTGCAAAAAGGACCAAGATTAACTGTACTTTAGGAAGTTTGCCAATTTTATGTTCAAAGTACCTAAGACTTGTATATCTTTCTCACTGAGTAACCAAACACCACAAATTTCATATTTTTCAAGGTTGTTATTTTAAAGAAGACATTTGCTTTCAACTTGAGCTCTGTGTATCAAGTTTCTGTTGAAGTGCATGTATTAAAAAAAGAAAAGGAAAATAAAAAAGGTAATGGCTGAACTGCCTGTGTAACTTTACCTGCCTTGCAGTGTCATGACTTCATCAGTATAACACACGGAGGCTATTTTTATTCAGGCTCATTGTTTGGCATTTATATGCTATTTATTTCAGCCTTGAATCACTGTTATAGAGCATGAAGTCTTAAGCAATAGAAATGAAAACATGAATTAATTAGGACTTCCTGTTTCAAAGATATATATATAGTTTTTTCTTCTTCCTTTATTTACATTGCTGCTACAGAAGAGCATAACCTTATGTGGAATTTCTACTGTAAATCTTGCATGCCTTTCTATAAGTTACTTTCATTTTCCTCAGCCTGTAGGTGCATTGTTTTAATTGAGCACCTCAGAAATTATGTGAAATCATCTATGTGTTTTCTGTTGCCTCTGAGAAGCTGTAATGTTTAAGTAAAAAGAAAGCAGAAACCACAGCTGTATATTATTCAAATTACTTTTAAAAGGAGGTACATGAGGCATCTACTGATGAAAAGATTTCAGCTTTATAACTTAAAGTGCAAGACCAGTGGTATCCATAGTCACAACACTACAAATGTTCAACTGCTAAAGAAGGAATGAAAATAGCTCCCTTGGTGCCCTGTTGCCATAGGGGAAGAATCCTGTTGCAATTCCCAAAAGCATACTGCAGTACAAAATTGCAAAATATAGTTTTGGCAGATGATAGTGAGGTGTTTATAAATGCAGAAGCTGAACTGTATTAAGAAACTTCTTGGCAGTTTTCAGAGAATTTGCTAGTTTTAGTTTAAAATCCATATTTTAAAAAATATATAACTGAATGTTTTATTGAAAATCACTTAGAAGGAGATATATTGAGGCATTTCTCATTTTAACTAGATCATTAGTTCCCAATCCTCTTAAAATGTTGTGTCACAGTCAAAGAAAAGGTGTAGTAGCACTCTACAAATCCCATCATAGAGAGAGGGAGGATGCAATTCTGTTACCAGTGTGGTAGCATATATTGGGGTGCACAGTTAACTGCTTAAAGGTCATAGAAATAGTAATTTGTAAATTTCATAAGTTTTGCTCTGCTGTTTTTCATGGTAGAAAACTTGAGAGATATTATTAGGCATTCTCACAGCTTAGTTAGGAGTAATGCATTCCAATCATGACTGATACTATTCCCTGCATTAATAGAGGTGGTGGTATCTGGTCCTCTCTTCCCTGCTGGCTCATGGGTGATATCAAGTATTTCAGCAAATATCTATTTCCCATGATTTCAGAGCCTTGGTGCATACCTCAGCTATTTTCTGCCTATTATATCTTACACAGATCTATAGTCTATATATAGGTGGTTTGGACCTGGAAGTTTTCAAAACCCATTTGATTTGGAGTTGACTATAGTAAATAGGCAATCATTTAAAAATTATGAAAAGAAAATTGTTTAACCAGTATGTGTGTATGCTTTTTTATTTCTATGCTTTCTGCTCTGGGATTTGGAGAATGTATAATGCATTTGGCATGGAGCATAGAGTGAATCAAGGAGGATAAATACTGAATAAATGATATTGTGAAACAGAAGTTTTCAGGTTTGAATGCTTAAAACTGACCCTTCTGGCTGACAGGAGCTGGATGCAGTGTTTTGAGTATCTGTGTACACAATGCATTTATGCAGTGGTATAGTTGATATTTTCTGTTTTATTGCTTGCTCCTTCCTTCCTACTGAATATTTATACTTTTCTAGAATAAACAGAAATGTTGTTTTCTTAGGCAAAGTAGTCAGCTCAGTTATCATTTATATGTGAAGTTAAAATAGGAGGCAACAATACCGGTAGGAGAAGTGTGTTTATCTGTATAAATGGGACATTTGGGAGTAGGACATTTGGGAGTTCCTGGGCACTGCTTGTGATTACTCTGCATAACTCAGCAGAGCTGGTCACCACATTGATGTCCTGTAGTGGCTTGGGCAGCTCAGGTCCCTGCAGGGCTCTGCTTTCTTCCATATTGAAAATTACCGTGTTTGCCTATGGCTGTTGCTTTTCTCTTAAATAATTTACTCCTTGTCCGACCAGTGACAGGACTTGAGGAAACGGCGTGAAGCTGAGGCAGGGAAGGTTTAGGCTGGATTTCAGGAAACTGTGTCCATGGAACAGGCTCCCGAGGGAAATGGTCAGAGCACCAAGCCTGACAGAGTGACACTTCAAGAAGTGTCTGGACAACGTTCTCATGCACATGATATTATTCTTGGGTTATCCTGTGCCAAGTCAGAAGTTGGATTTGAGGATCTTTGTAGGCCCCTTCCAGCTCAGCATATTCTGTGATTTATCTAGTTAGTTTTCTCTCTTATCCCTTCTAGTTCCTTTAAAAAAACTGTGATTAAACAACTTGTGAAATTTGTGTAGGGAATTCCAGTAGACTACATAACTAAATCTGCTTTGAACTTGTTCTAGGAGAACACCAGGTTTGAGCCATAGTATTTCTTATTTTAACACTAAATTTTCCACCATTTTTTTGCAGAATAGAATATCATCCAAAAATAATACTAGAGATTAAATGGAAGAAAGGATTTGTTACCCAACTCCTCTGATTTCTAGTTCCAGTCCATTAAATTATGGAATTAGCAAAAAGCTTCCATATGAAGATTTTGTTCCTAATCTGCTTGAGAGTGTCTGTTTTCAGTAGTTCATACATTCATTGGAATTACTGTTTTTTACAAGTGAGACTAACATGAAAAAAATAGCCACAACAGCCTTTCAAATGGGACTGAGGAGGTCTCAGATAGAGCAAATAAAAAATTAGGAAATTGCCTCATAGTTTCTTCAGAGCTCCAAACACTTCTTACTTTAATGGAATGTAGTCTCCTCTTGATCCATAGGAGTAACTGTAGGTGGCCCTGGTTCCATACAGAAGTGGAAAGAAACAGCCTTGACATCATAACATGTATCTGAACTCATATGTCAGAGAGCTAAACAAGCTAAAATTCTCAGGCCTTTGTTAGCATTTTGAAAACCTGGTCAGGAAGTGTCAAGTCTAAAGACTGAGAGTCAGATTGATGATCAGATTTATAATAGTGTCTGTTAGATAGTTTTCTAATGTGACTTCAGGAGGAAGAGACAAAGGGACCAGATTTTGGTAGAAACCTTTGTAAACTACTGGTTTGTGTTGCTGAGTTTCTGAATACCTGCTTTTGTAGCAATGTGTCTGTTAACAGCCTCTGCTTCCTGTCTGTTTGGCCACCCTGCAGTGTCTGACTGGAAACACAGCACTCTGGGCAACTCAAATGCTTTATTTCCCCATATTCTTTTATGAATAAAACAAAGTGTTCTAAATACTACATGTTTTTGAAAGCATTCCAGTTTTCCTTACTTGCTGGTTTTAAAGTCCTTATAGTATGTTCTTCCTTTCTGTTTGTTTAGTCCTTTCTGTCAGTTGAATTTAGAGTTCCTCATTTTCCTTTTATTTACAGAATAGTAAGTATGATGGTTAAATATATAAACAACCTAAAAGTGAACAGGAGGAAATGATACTTGAGTGAGATATTCTTTCAATAAAAACACAGAATTAAGGAAGAGATGCTATGCAGCTCAGCATGGGAATATTGCCATTACATTTTCATAGAGATGATTCAGGAATCATTTAAATAAAGCTGATATTTCTGTATACTACAGCTGCCTACACTGGACTAAGTGCCATTCTTAGCATCAGAGATGATGTGAAATAACTGAAGGTTGTTTTCCATACCTTGATTTGATATGGCCTTCTGCAGATTGATTTGCAGAAATGTGACTTCTTGTACATTAAAAATGATGCCTTTTGTACAGCACTTTGTGTTAAACAGTGTATCCAGCAATTTTGTTTTGCCTCGTTATGTTGCATCTTTGATTATACTTCTATGTTATAATTCTGTAATTCAGCATTTGTGAGCATTTGGGTATGTATATTGATAAAAACAGGATAGTTTTGTCTATAAAACAATGATGGTGGATTATCAGAACATTCAGTTGAAATTAGGCCTGTCTGATTTAATTATGATTAACACAGGATGGACTTGTACATTTTATTTTTTCTATTAGCTACAGTAGGCTAATATATATGCCACTTAGCTGTGGCATATAACTTAACATCTGAATTCTATCTATGGGTCCTGCTGTGTGATTTAATAACTGCAGTTCTCTGCCTCACTTTCTCTATTTTTTTAAGGAAAATAATGATGTTGACCCCCTCTTTTGTTTTAATGGTTTTCTGCTATAAACCTCAATATGAATTAGAAGGTCATGATAGCAGTAGAAGTATGTTCTTAGTGAATGTTTCTGAATATTAAAAGCTTTTTTAATTTTAAAAAAAATGGTGTTACAATCTTGTGGGATATGTATTCTTGGGCAAAGAATAACTTGTATGAGAGAGCTGTGTTTGATGTTACAGACCAAAGTGCCTTAGTTAAAGTCTTAACCCACTACTTCTGTTTTAGTGAAATATTCTAATATTGGTCTAAGCAACTAAACTAATTGATCTCAGAGTTATTTTAAGCACTTGGAGAATGTAAAACTCTATGCAAGTACAGTAGACTTGGAGGTTTTTTCTGAGATAAAATTGGTGTAACCTTCACATCTGTAGTCATTCAAGTCAACCTTGAATAGGGAGACATGCAGACATATACTTCAGTAGTTAGACAAAATTTATTAACTTACTGTAGCAGCTATAATGTAAAAATAACTTTTCACAGTCATGTAAACTTTGATGTGGCTTGAAGTATCTGTTTCCCTTGTCTGACTCAGCAGTTCAGGATGAGATGCAGGACAGTATCTCTTAGATAAGCTGATTATTTGCAAGACAGTCATATTGGCTTTGACCTCGATAGTCCAAAGTAGACCAATAAGTTGTATGATTAATTTTTATGCAGTGTAACTGCAATTTCTAACTCTTCAGCTCTCATTCCTCATTTTGAGATGTTATTGAAAATGGCTGTGGTGCCACAGGATAACTAACTGGTAAAGCCTATTTGGAATGTGGGTAAGTGAGCCATACTGGCAGTAAGCAGAGTAGTAAAGAGGAGTCTATTTCCCTTAGCTTTATTCCAGGCTAAAATTAAACAGACCTAGATATTTTCACACTTAGGGATTTACAATGCATCTGCTTTGAGTCAGATAGCAGAAAGAATTAGTTACTTATATACTTCTATAAAATAGAACTCTTCACTTGAGTGTAATATGCAGATCTGCATTTTTATAGTATGCCTTAGTGAAAATGCCCTTCAAAACAGTAAGAAAAAAAAGTAAAAATTATATTTCTTCTCTCAGGTGTCATTTAAAATAATTAGATGCTAAATGCTAACTCAACCTGTTAGAATCTATGTATCGTTCATGAGTCCTGAGACATCTAGGAGTCATGAGTGCTCAATGCTAAAATAATTCATGGTGCAGTTTATATAGCAAGATGGGGTAATATTTTTTAAGTTAGTTACTAAAAATATACTAAGCTTGTCAGAATTAGGTTTTATTGTAGGTCACTCCATTTCATATTTGTGATCCCTTACTTGCAGAAAATGTACATCAACTCAAACTTCAGTTTCCCATAGAGGTTTTTCAGTTTATTTTATAGGGGGATTTCTGAAATGTGTAACTGGAAGTTTTTACTGCAAATAATATTAAGGTGTGTTTCAATACTGTGTACACACAAAGCAGAACTTGGAAAAAAGTCTGCTAGGGTGGTGGTGGTCCTTTACTGTGGCAAAAATTCATTTTCAGGTGCATAAATGGAAAGATTATTCTCTGGTCCTCCTAGTATTTTTTTTCTCGAGATTGTTTGGAATGACTCAGTAACGCAGTTTATTCATTCACAAGATTTGTGCAGCTCTAAAAAGTGTTTTTTGCCAAGGGTTGCCACCTTCCTTCTCCTTCCCAAAGTGCTCATTCACTTCCACATTCTTTTTTCACTGTCCTGCTTCTTTCATCCTTTTCTTGTGCCTCTGATATTTGAGGCCCTTTCCTGTTCTTTTGTGATGACTGAACATTCCTCAGCTCCACAACTCTACTGCTGGACTCTGCTGTATTTCACCCATCCTGCCTTTCCCTCTGGCCTCTGTTCTTTGCAACTGTGTTCCCAGGGTAGGTGTCCTCTTCCACCTCACCAGAAGTGTACCACATTACCTATTTTCCCCACTTTTTTTCCCTGAGTTTCTATGGGGGGAACCCCAGGCTGGTGACCCCTCTCCTCCCTGCTTCTCCAGCAGCCTATGCTCCGCACTCCAAGTGGGAGGAGGTGGCAGTGGGGCCAACCCAAGCAGGAGGCCCCAGTTATCTTCTTCAGGCCCCCATCCCTTGGGAAGAAAAGTGCTGTTGTTGCAGCTGTCATCATCCAAGGAGACTTTGCAGGAAGCTCATCCACAGGATGAGAGTGCCAAGCATTGCTGTGCTCTGCTGCCTTCCCTTCGTCATCGTCCTCTGCCTGACTGCAGCCTCCCCGTCTTTTATTCCTTCAGGAGAGAGAATGGGAATTTGTGAAGGAAGGAAGTTATTTGCCCAAGCTGAGCCTGGCAAATGACACCATGACTCAGGAAATTCTCAAACATTAAAGATTACACAGTGTTGGGTCCAATACTTATTTTTCAAATCTGTTGCTAGGTAGATGTAATAGATAACTCTGGCCAGAACTGAGATCTGGAAAGGAAACCCTAGTATGCTATGGGACTAAGGTCTGCTTTTTTTCTGAAATGTAAATTTAATTAAAGGGAGAAAAGGAGAGGGGAAGAAAAGAAAGTTCTCCACAATCTTAATGAAATCCAGGGAGCTTGAGCATTGCAGTTTGATGGAGACAGAATAGCAATTAATTTTTTTTTAGCATGTGAGGAGTCTGCTGCCAGCTTCAAGCTTGATCCTCAAATTAGTGAGAACTTCCTTAAAAACTTGGGAGGATTCTTACTTCTTGACATGAAAACAGGAGGCAAATCTGAGAAACTTTTTTTACTAGATATTGATTTTGAAGAAAGCTGTTACACAGAAAACAAGTTTACCTAGGTGATTAAACAGCCCTTAAATATAGTGGCTGAGTAGCAAACACAGCAGGAAATTTCAGTAATTTAGTGTGACAGAAGTGTCTTAGTAGGAAGCTGAAGTTACCTGACAGTCAGATTGAAAGGCAAATAATGTAACTGCTTATCTGAGTACTTCTACCATGGTTTTTTGTTTGTTTGTTTTATTTTTTTAATATACCAGGCACAAGCTATCAAAAGACGACTGGAAAAATGTTTGCTATTTGTGCTGCCTTACTGTAGAATTTTATGGGATTGTGCTAGTGTTGACATCATTGAAGGGAATGGAGAGTTTCAGTTCAAAGCTTGACTTACTTGTATTGAACTTCTTAGTTGTAGCTATTTTTTTTCAATAATCAAGAAACTCTGTTAAGTTCCTAGAATGATGTGCTGCAGTAACACTGTATTTTTCTTCTCAAGAGTCTGCTGGAAATGTGGTATTTTCTGTTGACTTTGCCTGTAGGCTGCCTTTCTGCTGCACTCATTGGGAGGTCTGTCTCCCACTTTTCATATCACGTGTATATTAAACCTTTCATTAAGTATTGCTGACAACAGGCGGTGTCTCTTAAAGATGCAGTAGTCTTTTACAATGGCATATAAATATCTTATAAAAGATAATGATTGTATCATATATTTTATCAATCCTCTGTTACCTTTTGCTTCCTTTTTCTAGTTTCCTGCACATCCTGCCACAAGGCATGTTCGCTGATCTTACTTGCATGTTACCCATTTATGCTTGACATTGGCTTTTCCTTTAACTGCAGATTTATTTCTAAGGTTTATTACTGACATTTAAAACCTTCAGCTCACATGGACTAGTCTGTGTATAGGAGTTCCTCGCAGTGTGTGTTCCAACTCCAAGCCTGGGCTAGGCAGATGATTTATCTTTGTGTGTTTCCTGACTGCCATTTTCCCATTGTGCTCATCAGGCTTTGCTTGTGTCACCCCAGGTTGGTGGGTCTTCTGCCATTTGGAATTCAGCTGGTTTTAAAATTTTGCTATATACAATAAACTCATAACTTATATTTTTTAAATTAATTTCCCATTCACGGTTTTGCTGATGTGTCTTTCGAGGCACATGTTTTTACTGTTTTTTGGAAAGTACATTGAATTGTGTGTCAAGCTTTCTGAATGTATTTGAATTTATGATTAAATTCAGATTGCTGCATAATTACATTGTATACCACAGAGTAAATGCAATGTATATTGCTTTAGGAACTATGGTTCTTGGTATTATAGAACTACTGTAATTCTGTGGAATTTGGTGATGGGATCTTCCAGTAAAGGATTTCTGTTTTAAATTTATTTTGTTACTTATTTCATTATTTCATATATTAATTTGTGGTAAAATTGCAAAGCTTATGTGAAAAGATAACTGCCTACTACTACTTGCTACACTTTTTCAGTTTAGTTGATACCTTTGTATTCCATTAATCCATTTGCTTCTGGTTTGTACAGCTCTGTAATTACATTCTGCTGCAATAGATACATTATCAGTAAGATTAGAAAAAAAGCCGCACCAATGTATAATCCGATTTTTAATGCAGGTTTAATGGAGATAGTGCTTCATAATTAGGGTTTTAGTGTGCATGGTTTGATTTACATGCTAACATTTCTGGGTACTGACATAGTTTTTCTCCTATTTTGAGCCTTAACACTTTCCATGTAAGGTTTTCCTCACAAACATAAGAAAACTAGAAGTTTACTTTTAAGAAATAAAGTAGCCCTATCTTGTAATCCTAGGTCCTAGAAAGTGAGATTTAAAGGAAATAAGGTTTATTGTAAAGCTTAGGAAAATTCTAAGAGCTCACAGTATGGAGGCTGCCAGTGTTGTCAGTTAAAAAATTTGCCTTATTTTGCCTAACTCATCCTCTAAGGAATATTCATGACCATGTTTACATGAAAAATGTTTGTTCTGAGGTTTGAGCAGAGCTAGTCTAAAGTAGGCCTGTCTTTATTAAAAGAACTCACTGTCCTAGACCGTAGGGGTTTTTTAATTGAGATTGTGGGGAGTCATGCATTATATTCTTCCCTTTCTGTCATAGGTCTTATTGACTCATTTTTTGCAGAGTGTTAATGTTGGCTGAGAATTTGAGGGAAGGTGTTGCTTGTATTCAGTTACATAAGCAATTTTGTGAAAACAAGAATTTTTCTTGACAAAAAGTTGTAATAAGCAAATCAATATGCAAGTTACTGCATTTTTTTATGTGTGCATATAGTGCTGGTAAGTTTCTCACTTTGAATATGTTATTGAAGTTTATTCTTTAAGTATTATTATTTATTATATGTGTAGTCTAAGCCAAATAAAAGTCTACATTAAAGCTGATTTGTGTGCAAGAAAACTGAATACATATAGGGAGATTTTTCAGCAGGTCATTTAAATTTTTTCTCTTTTCTATGGTGTGCAGGTGCTGTTCTCTTGTCCAGTGTACAAGGATTAGCAATTAATGTTGATCCAGTCCTGTATACATGGCTTATCTACCAACCTCAGAAACGAGTTAGCAGACACATTCAGCAGGTATGTGTTTTAGGAGGAAAAGGGATGGGGAGAGGGGAAGCTTTCACTTCTATATATGCCAAGTAGTGCATTTTTCCAAGTGTTTGTAATTTGTTACTGCTTCCTTGTAGTTTGTTGTGCATGCTGTTGATCTTATTTTGAATTATTTAAAGTGTTAAGTTGGCATATTAAAATTTTAATTTCAGAACTTTTTCATTTTTAGTTAAAAGAACAAAGAAGATGGGTTTGTGATCACCTTCTAGGATTATTATTTTGCAACTATTCTTAATTACCGAGGCCTCATAAGCCTTGAGTCTAAATAGTACATCATATTTTAAAATTTTTGATGGTCTATCAAATAATTGCATAACTGGTTATAAAGTCAGCACTCTTATTAAACCCTATTTTAATAGGAGGTGAACCATACAGTTCATAACTTGACAGAAGTGAGCGCTGTAGCAGATTCTGTATATGATGTCAAAATACATATTTGCATACGATGTGCTTGACAAAGATAGGAGAAGCTAAGGCTGGGGGTCTGCGTGGTGCACTGGTTTCCTTGACATGTTCTTCACCCTAATTTTCATGCCACATATTCCTGACCTGAAAAGAACACTGGTGTTCCCTTAAACTAAACTGACTTATAACTGTTGTTTGGCAGAATTTCCTAGAACTTAAATGTCCTATAGGTGATCAAACTGGTGGTTGATGTCACCAGTGATGTTCTGTCTCACTTATAAGTGGTCAGTTATTAAGTGACAAATTAAAAATCTCAGTATTTGTCTCATAACTATAGAACACTGTGCACATCGAAGAAGTTTCATTCTGGGTCCCTGAAGTGGGAGGATAAACATGACTTGTAAACATTTGTTTCTTGTGTCCAAATTACCTTGTTAGGTAGTAATTGTCAAACATTAATTTGAGTCCCATTAAGCTCATTCTGCACCAGCATCTGAAAAACTTCACTGTGACAGTGAAGCTTTATTACTGTTTTAATAAATTTACTCTCTTTTAAAATGTATTGAGTTATTCTTCTTTCCTGCATCATAACTGGAGTAGCACATTTCCTGGTGTATGTCTTTTGTAAAACAAACCTTTTAGCTACTTTTTATTGTTACGCACCCTTCCAAAATTCCAAAATGTAATCAATCCTGCTTATTTCAAATGTTTGTATAAAAGTCTCTCTTTAACATCAGTGTATTTAATCAGCTGTTAGTGCTTTCTCTTTTGATGCTGGGTGACTGGATGGGTTAAGTGACTACATTAGGAAACTTGTTTGTCCCTGGTTTTGATCGTCAGCGGCAAAATTTTTAGCCAAATTTTGTATAAGTATTTATTTTGTAACTCATGTCATTACCTCATACAGCCTTCTAAATTTTTCATCATCTATTTCAGATTAAAATTACTGTATCACAATTCTAATGTTATTAGCATTAAAAATGTCTTAGCAATTTGAAATTAATTTAAATATGAGTTTAACTGTCATTGTCATACCATTTTCGTCATTAACATGACTGTGGTAATGGAGTGCATGTAATAATACAAATTAAATTGTCTGTAGCAGTCATAAGAAACTTTATTTGAAAAGAAAACTATACCTGTAATAAATTATGCTTAACCACAGACTTTTTTCTTTATACAGTGCTGTAATTATACTAGAATAAGAATTCTAGTCAAAGTTAGGCCTTGTGCGTTATTTTTTGGAAAAATTCAGCTTGTTATCATAATCTAACTAGTATAACCAAACAAAAATGCTCTATAAAACCTTCCTAATTTTTGAACATTTAACAGCCATTAGATACAGTGCTTTCAAGCAAGAGTTATGGTCAAAATGTTATTGATTGGTAAAGCTCTTAATTTTCTCTGTTCTGTCAGTCTTACACAATTGCAACTGAAAAAAAAAAAAGAAAATACTTTCTTTAGAAGTTCTTTGTATGATTCAGAGATCTTAAATATTAAGACATTTTAAGTTTTAAAACAATGCTTTTGATCTGTCATTTTGACTTGTGAGTTCTATCTGAAAATGCAGAGTTAGAAAACCTTTCAGTACATTTGGCCCTGTGTACACATTAAACTCGTAATGTTAGTACTTGATAAAATAATTTAAGTGAAAGTATTAATTTATTTATCAGCACAACTATAGTAATGTAAACTTCTGCTTGCATACAGGATGGGGATGGGATTGTCTGGCTCCCCACAGGGATGGGACACGTTTACATATGAACTTCTTCATTTTTGTTTGCCTTTTAACTATTTTTCTGGGATTTTAGGTTTAGGTTTATAATGGCAATTTGGAAGTACATGTATTTTGTATCTGCTGAAATATTCACCATGTCTGTTCTAACGGGTTTTAACTGAAAGCATGACAAGTTAGAAATATGGAACATAATAAGCTGCATTTTTGCAAAACTCATAAGATGTCAATGTCTCTTTGGCCTCAGTGACATTTTATTCAGCTGGAACAGAGCAGTGACTGACTGCCGTGCTGTGGTACAAGCAGCCCAGTGAGGATCACCCCTCTTCATTTATTACTGCTGGACTATTGCTAGGCAATGCTCTCTTTGCACCTTGCTGCCCAGCAGCTAAGAATTGTACGACTGGTGTGATAACCAAGGCCATTATGTTGGTATTCATTTTTTAAGAATATTTTAGTCTGTATGGATTGTTTTTGTAAAATGAGCTCTAAGTGTAGCGACACTCAATATGGGAATAGTTTGTGCACCAGTTGCTTATCTGCCTAAACCCCTTGTGTTTCTTTAGTCTGAATGCCCTGTTGAGAAGGTAAGTTCTTTATAAATGCTTATGAAAGTTAATTTGACCAGAATTTAGCAAAGATACTGCTATGGAGTGACTTCTTGTACTCATGGTGTTTATAGATTGTTAACAATTACTCCCAAATGAAAAGCAAAACAAAGCCAAGTTTAGAGGCCTTGTTTTCAGTAATTTAATATTTTATTCTGACATTTTTTGGAAGATTTTTTTGGGTGAGTCTTGTGGCAGCAAGGCCTTGTTTCTAGTAATATTTAGGTATTCTTTAATGTTTTATTTTGACTGTTTTTAAAGACTTTTTCAGCTGTGGCTTGTTTTATTTTTGTAAACCAATGCTGTTTTTCATATACTCACTCTTTTTTATAAGCCCATACTTAGCTTTGCAAGATAAAAATTTGAAGAGTTTCTTTTCCTTGATAAGAAGCCTTAGCTGTACTTTGATATGGGACAGTCAGTATGTGTGATACTTTTTGCAATAAATTTATAAATCAGTGTGTGTCATCTTTCCCAAATGCTCATTAATGTAAAGCCTTTGTAACTTGTCAATGCTTTTCTTACATTTTTGATTTCTGTGAGCTAAAATGAGTAATTTTAGGGAAAGACTGAATTATCAAAAATACGTACTCATAGATGCCTAATATATATCTGTATTGCTCATATTTCTGTCCATTTTTTTGGCTGCTCCATACATGTGCATGTGTTACTACCTAATTTAAGGAGCATTTCAGTAACAGAGTAGATCTAAACCCAAGAGGTAAGTGTGAACATTCTGAGTCATATGTAGAAACTACCAAGAGAGAGACATTGCACTTCTTCCAGATTCGTCATGCTTTAAAACACTGGAATGTAATTTCAGAATCCAGATTTCTCCTTGTTTTTTTGAACATCTGCACCATGGGAGACTGTGTATCCCAATTCAAACCCAAGAATTTTTTCTCAACTCTGTAGGTAGATTAAAAAATCAGTCATTAACAATTCAATTTAATCAAGTGGTTTTTTTCTTCAACTCTTCTTTTTCTCTTTACCATTTCTCTTTGACTAGTAGTGTTACTTATTATATTTTGCTGATCCATTTCTTCAGTGGTTCAGAAATAGATACAGCTTCTCAGGCAGTATTTCCATCCTTTATAAAATCCTTTCACTGCTTTATGGAAAGTTCATCATGAACTGAGGGTAATACCAATCTTGATGTTTTACCTCAGGTGGTACTTTGTTCAGAAGTCTGCATCAGAGATCTCCCTGGGATTTTTGACTAAGATGAAATAATTTTATCTTTATGACTTGATCAGTAGTCTGTTGTAGAACAAGTAGATCCTTTAAGTTGATCTGTCTTAGAATGACTTTTGGAATATTGCACATCCTTCATGCTTTAAGAGCCATATGTGTCTGATAATGAGTGGCAATGAATGAATGACAGAATGTAAGAGGAAGTTTCAGTACCCAAATTTAGGATTGTTCCATGTTGCAGCAAAGCTGGCTGTTGAGGGCAGAGCTGTATTGCTTTGTTTTTCTCTTTTACCTTGAAAAAATGCTGTGATAAAACAAGCATGTTTCTATAGTAAACATAATTATCTTGGTGCACAGAGATTTCTCAAATTATAATAGATTTTGATTTCTGATATTGCTTGCAGGTCAGAAGCACTGTGTTTATCCCTATCAGGATCTGTCACCTCTTACCCCATGGAAGGCATTTAAGTTTCTGAAGGATACAGAAATGAAATTGCTTCTTGCTTAAGGAACTAAAGCTACATGGAACTCAAACCCTGTATCTTCTGCTTTCAGAGGCCCCTTGAAACTGCTGATGGAATGCTTTCATCAGTTGGTGAAAATGAGGGGTTTCTTGGCTGACATCAGTCCACCACATAAGTTTGGAAACATTACAGCTAATCAGTTATCAGTCTTTTATGTCAGCAGAACGCTTTTCCAGTACCTGAAGTGCCTACATGAAGCAGTCATAGAATTTCATCTGAATTAGCAAGTCCACCTGCCAGGAGAGAAGGTGGTTTTGTGCATCCCAGGGGTGAAGCAAGTCTTTTTATTTAGCAGTTAATTTTAATTAATGCAATTTTATTCATTCATTTAATTTTAATTGGGAACTAGACCTAATGCCTTGCTTTATTTGAACTCTCTGAAACAACTTAGGTGTACCAGTAATCTTGGAAATCAAAACAATTAAATGTAACTCAGTAGTCAAGCAGTGATTGCATTTTCATGTTGTTAGAACGTGTTGCAAGGTAGACAGGGTGGATCCTCCTTACTGTCACAGCTCATTCTGGTACTGTTTGGACAGTCTTGTAAGCTAATGTTAATATTCTTCTCTGAGCTAGATAGTGATTGCATGACAGTGATCTCAGATGTTCAATAAACACCATGTGTTGAGCAGAACTGCCATCCGTCCCCACTCCAAAGACTGTTGATTTTTCTTCCTCCTTGCTAGCTGCAAGCTCCTGCATGTGTAAACATCGGTCTGTGTGCCTGCAGCATCCACCATGTGGGATAACTGGCTTCTCTACCATCTCAAGGACAGCAATTCATGTCTGGGCTCAAGCTTTTGAATTTGACATTCCACAAGCCAGTGATAATATTTAGGTTCCTACCTCAAAATATTCTTTTGCCTTTGGTTTGTTATCAGGGAGGTGACTGTATAGGCATCCCTTGAATGAAAGTTATCCGCCTGTTCAGTTGTTCAGGTTTTCTGTAAAACTCATTGCTCATCTGCCTGCAGGCTCTTCAGCCTCACATTTGTGGGAAATTGTAATTCAGAAATAAAATATTTGATTATAAAAAATCCCATGGAAAATGAAATATTAATTCACCTAAGGCAAATTAGTCCTTTTTATAGATATTTTAGGTTTAGTTAGTTGGCACGTCTCCACATAAATCAGGAAATACTTGGCCTGTTATATTTTTGCAAGCTATTTTTTAGCTATTACTTTTACGAGCCTTTCTCTGATTTTAGATCTTTATCATTTCCAAAGTCATGTTGACCATGTAGTATGAAGAAAAAAAAAAAATTTTGAATTGGTAAGTGTTGATCTATTTGCCTGCTTAAATGGCATATATGTGTGTATTTTGTGTACACATACTTAATATGGTATGTAATGTGTCAGATTTGTGCCAATAAAGATTAAATTTAGAAAAGGATTGCTTTTCTATAGTTTTTGAGCCACTGCTTAAAAACCTAATTACATTTGAAAAGTAGTAACCTTTCTTCTTTTGAAATACGTGAAGTGTTATTACTTTAGTATTCTATATATAATTGCCACAAAACATTATTGCATTGATAAAACTGTCAGTATTCTAGAACAAAATCTGATTTTGACTTTGTGTCAAGAAAACAGTCTCATATAAAAGCTGCTGTAGTTCCAGAACTTTGTTAAATGTTGTTTATCTTCTATAACATTACCAGTTAGTAACCATAAAGCTCAATCCCAAGTAGGTGTATTTAAGCTTTACTGCATCCTACTTTATAGCTGGCTTTTTGGATTCTTGTGATGAAATGCTTATGATAGCACAAGCCTGCAGTGTCTCCTTTCCCATCAGATTCGTCTTCCTTTACAGCTGTGGGGCTCTTGTCATCTGCTATTTCCCAAGCCACAATTTCCTCATCAGTTTGTGGCTAAACCCCAAATCTTGATGATCCTTTTCCATCTAGTTCAACACTGATCTTTCATCTTCTGGATTCTTTTAACCAGAAATCTTTTGCCAAAAACCTGACTAGATTGTACTGGGTGTCATCAGTGCAACATCAGGCTTGATTTCAGTGAGCAAAGATAAAACAGCTGTTTCATTGTCCAGATCAGCACTCAATATTTGGTCATAATTTTTTCCAGCTTTATCTGGCTGTGATAGCCTTGATGTTTTTCACTCTTTGACTAGTAGTGTAACTTATTATATTTTGCTGATCCATTTCTTCAGTGGTTCAGAAATAGATACAGCTTCTTCAGGCAGTATTTCTAGCCTATTCTCTTTTGTACTGTCCTGTATTGTCTGCATTTATTCTTCAGAAATGCTTGCTTCACTTTGGCAAGTCAATGTTCTTGCAATGTTACATCCAGAATTGCCAAATCATGGCTCAACAGTTGCTGTCGTGAGAAAGCTGCAGATGGCTACGCCTTATGAAAGTTGTATCAGATAAATTGCAAAATTTTGAAAATAAATAATGTAAAATGTCTGATGAAAGTTAACAAAACTTCAGATCCTCTCTGTATGCAAGTGGGAAATATTTCTGTGGTGTAAAGGTTGTCTTTTCAAAGCTGATGGGGATTTTTGTTGTTGCTATAACTAGAGGGTATGCCAAGGTGGCATGTTACTGTATTCCAGAAAAACTTTTTAGTGCTTTTGGAGACAAAGCTAATGACTGTACATTCAGAGAGAGGAGGAGAGATGAGAGTTCTGTTTGTCATTGAAATTAGTATTTTTCTATTAACTTTGCATACCACTGTATATATAATGGATTGTTTTCACTGGAGTGGGATTAAATAGTTGATTGTCTTACTTTAATTTACTTTTATAGTGGAAAATGGTGAAGGCGTTTGGAAGCCATTCTCCTTCAATTAAATGATTTTTCTGTTTGTTTTGGGGTTTTGTATGTGTGCACATATTGCACACTGTTTGATTCAGTGATCTGTTTTCTATTGGAGAAAATTTACAAGCACATTGCCCGCCTCACACGAATTTGTTTCCCACAGAGATTCCTAATGCAATGTGTGAGGTTTCTCATTACACAGCTATATGGATTACATTTTCACTCCAATACAGACAAAATTAAATTACACAAAAATTAAGATGCGTGTAATCCTAATGTCTGATCTTTAGAAAAAAACTTTGTCATCTTTAAATGATAACCCTCTGCAAAATCAGTGGTAGAAATATTCTGCTTTTGTCAACTGGGATGCATCTGCAATTTACATAGCAGCTGACGTTACAGCAAAATGTTCAGAGCCAACTGTAAAGCAACATTGAGGATCAAATTGTTTTTAATAATTTTGTCTTTTCTTGCTTGCATTAATAAAAAAGTAACAACAAAGCCAATAGACTATTCATTTGTTCCAGAATCCATGTGGATTAATGCACATAACTCTTTTCTAATCTTAAAATAAAGATGCAGTCCTTCAAACTTTGTTTTAATGACTACAGTTTTGTATTTTTGTAAATGTCAGCAGTTTCACATTTTGAGCAGTTTCTCATTTATTGATATGCTTGAGAGTCACAACAATTCACAATCAGTGACAGTCAGTTAAATCTTGTATTTAAAATGTTAGGAAGAAGCACAATAATGTAGAAATACCAATACATCCTATATTTTGAAGTTTAATGAAGGTTAATAAGTGTCTTTGGGTCTTCATATCTGGCTAAAATTTTCCAGTTTCCATTAAACATTTAGATAATAATTTTACTTTGGTCATCAGCCAGGTTTATTTCTATGGTTTTTGGTTGGCTAACAACCATGGTACTCTAAAGTTAGTTTTATTTCACTTTTTTATTTTCATAGAGCTTTTCCTCTGACTATAGGACTGAAATAAAGACTTAGAAGTGAAAATCTGAATGTAGCGTTTCATTTAAATTTGTTTTCAAAATATTTGTGCTCCAATCATTGTGTCAAGTTTTCTTCTATACATTTCCAAATATGTAGTTTAAAACATGTTTCTCATGACAATGCCATAATTCTATGTTAATGTGTTTTGAGTTTTAGTGGTTCACACGGTACTTCTTTTTCTAGCAGTCTGTAGGAGCTGTTCCGCTTGGTGTGTCAGTAACTCGAAAGAAAGAGGATGAAGCATCAGTTGGAAGTGCACCTTTGGCAAGGCAGCAGTCAAATCAAGCCTCTGAGTATGCCAGCAGTCCTGTCAAAACAAAAACAGTAACAGGTACATCACTTAATTGAAACTATCCATCCTGTATTTGCAACCTCCCTCACTAGTGTGCCACCACAACATACCAGCATCAGCTGTGCAAGTACTGTGGAACAACTTTCAGCTTTAGAGAAATTAAAACTTTTAAAATTAAAAATAATCAAATGTATCGTTTTCAAATACATGTTTATTTTTATTGTCATTTTTGTTTATTGCTGTCTTTGGGGCCCTGATAGTCTAATGTAATACATTCTGTAAAATGAGGTAAAGGAGATCTGCTTTCAATAGAATATCTGCTATTCGCCTTCATATTTAGTCCATGATTTTGTCAGACTTCACACTGTGATTAATCTCTAATTTCAGTCAGTCTGTTTACATTGCTTAAAGTCTGGCATCTGTGGAAGTCAAGATTTGTGCATAAACAGTTAAAATTTACTGTTTTCAAAATCACTCACCCATAGAAAGTGCATTTTTTGGCACTTCTGCTTATGGAGTTCATGAAATTATTTATTTTAGGACTATTTTCTGGCCACTTAAGAGTCTAAAGTGAAAATTCATTACCACTGATAGAAGATAATATGGTTTTCTTGGAATTTGTAGTGTATTTATTCGTATGGTACTGTCTGCAAGAAGTAAAGTAGGTGATCATTCAAAAAAATTACTATCCAGCTGAGACTTTTAGTGATCCTTCTGAAATACACTGAACAAATTCTCTTTTCCTTTGCATTGATGTTTATTTCCAGATTATCATGAAGCATTTCAAGATGTTGTCTGCTGAAACTAAGATTACAGTCTTGTTCATTAATGGTAGTTAAATGCTATTTTGTGATTAAAAGGGGCTAACCCAGAAAATCTGTTTGCTGAGTAGTAGTGAGTTGTCATGTTATCACTGGTAGAAAGACAGCAGATTAATTTCGAGGACTTCCATTTAATTCATGAGTATCTTTAATTGTTTACCATTTATCAGTTTATTTTTACAATTCATTTATGCATTTCCTTTATTTTTGCCTGTGATGATATGACTATACCAAGCATTTTCTTCATTTATATTTGTATTTGTCATCTGTTCTGCTTTATCAGTATCATAAATGGTATGATTTGTTTCTTCTTGACGTTAGTTCTACCTGTGTCTGCAAAGCACAAAGGTCTATTTCACTTGAAAAACTTTCATTATTTTGAATATTTGACATTCAAATCTAGCTCTTTGCATGAATGGATTCTAGATTAGTTTTTCTTAATTTCTTTAACAGGTTTATAAAAAGTAGGCATGTAATTCACAGAAATAGCTTTGTATTTAGATTTTTGAAAACTGGTGTCCCAGTCTGGTACCTGCTCAGCATAGTAGCCCTTTTTGTTCTTCAGTGTTTGTTATTCTTCACTTTGAGTATTATCTTTTCTGATCACACCAGAATATTCTACTAAAAGGAAACATTATTGTTCAAAGTCTAGAAATGCCATGGATGCCAGTTTTGCTTTTTTGGGGGGGTTTGTGTGTGTGAGAAATAAAATAAAATTATAAAGTATAAAAAAAGTCATAAAAGCAAAAGTGGGGTTTCTGTGCATCTCAGCTTCTTCCACCCTTTTAGTTTGAAGTCAGTATCAAGATCTGTTTTCAGTTACACATTGCTGCAAAAATGGAAAGTTCATTTGTAGATTTCATTTGTTATCTGCCACTTACTTTAGTCATTGAGTTTATCCAATAAGTTTAGCCTAGATGCTGAGGATTTTTTGAAATTAATTAGATATTTGGTTTCTCTATAAACAATTTTGCAGCATGGAGTTCGATACTATGAAATGAGAGGTGATGGTGCTAATTCTCTCAAGAGATAACATTGACTAAGAATTTTCTTTTTTTGAATTAGAGGCAGTCTTCTAAGGTAGAGACTACTGAATTTAGTTTCATTAATTTTCAACTGTTAAAATTGTTAAAAAATACTACTATTTTTTCCAAGTGAAGCTACATATACATATCATGGGGTCTACTGGGTTTATTTTTAAGAGGCAGTGTGCCTGACACTACTGGGTTGAAGGACAGCCTGTTGTCATGGTTTAGCCCCAGCCAGCAAAGCAGCCACTCACTCACTTCCCCAGTAAGAGGAAAGTGGAGAGACTTGGAAGGGTAAAAGCTGGAAAACTCATGGGTTGAGATAAAGAGCATTTAATAGGGAAACCAAAAGTCACACATGCAGGCAAAGCAAAACAAGGAATTAATTCAGTGTTTCCCATGGGCAGGGAGGTGTTCAGCCATTTCCAAGAGAGCAAGGCCCCATCAGGTGTAACAGTTATCTGGGAAGATGAACTCCACATGTCCCCTCTTCCTGCTTCTCCCAACTTTACTTACTGAGCATGATGCCACATGGTCTGGAATATCCCTTTGGTCAGTTTGGGCCACCTGTCCTGGGTGTGTCTCCTCCCAACCTCCCATACACCCCCAACTTCTTCAACAGGGTGGCAGTATGAGAAGCAGAAAAGGCCTTGGCTCTGTGTAAACCCTGCTCAGCAATAGCACAAACATCTCTATATTATCAACCCTACCTGTGTTCAGCACAAATCCAAAACACAGCCCTGTACTAGCCACTGTGAAGCAAATTAACTCTACCCCAGTCTGAACCAGCACACTTGTATTTTAAAATGTTTATGTATTTGTTATACTCTGGAGATAAAATGGTGGGTATAATGTAGCTTAAATATTTGATATTTATGTGCAAAAAGTGTGAGTAAAAATACAAAATTAATGTTAAAGAGCAAAAGCCTTGTATAGTAATAAAATTGATTAAAGAGATGCTCTCTGTCTGCTTCAGTGGACCATACATATTTCCGTTATTTAAAAAGAGTCATGTCCTGCTGCGGTGCCATGCAAGCTTGTTCTGTGTGTAGTCTCCTGAAGTTTCATGTGATGTTGGAATCTTTTCCTTTAGAGTTTTCTTATGCCAGGTTTGTCAAAACTGGCTTTGTAGTGGAAAAGTCAGGGGACAGTAGACTAACACACGTAAGCTAACACATATTTTGTGTCGCCAAAATAAAAGGTCTCTGATGACAAAGCCACCGGTTACAGAGGTTAGAAAAGGTTGGATGGATGCAAATTTGAAAGGTGAAATCTCATTCTCAGAGAAGTTTCAGTGGATTCTTTCTTTGAAAATTTGTTTCTTTACAGCAGTATAATGTGTTGGAACATGATGAATGAGTGACCATAGTTTATTAAACTAAAAATAGAGTGCCTGTGATTCTTCTTCTTTCTAATTTTTCTGGGTCCCTCGCTCCCACCATATTTCACTTTATTTCCTCTCTTAATTTCATCTACTTTCTGAGTTTTCTTTCATTATTTCTGTCACCTTTTTATAGCAGGAATACCACACTGATTATTGATCTAGGACATCTGATGTTACCAATTCTGCAAAAGTATTCTAGGTAAAGAGGCAGTGAGCCTTGTATACCTCATATTTATTAATCATCAAGGCTATAGCTACACATGTTCTAAATTGTAGGAAAACTGAGATCTTACATTGATAATATGTATATATGCATGATCTTTGCATATTAAAAGAGATTTTATCTTAAAGTCATGCTGTTCAGGTGGTGATTTTGAATTAATTCTTTTCAAGTCTAGCATGATCTCAGCAGTCAGTACCTTGAGAACTGCTAGGAACCAACCCTATGTACTAAATCAATGTAGTTTGTAATCACAGGTGTAAAATTATTTCAAACATTGGGTTCAGTTTATTAGTTAATGGCTGCTGATACCTTGCCAAAAATGAAGCATGGGAAAACGAGCAAAACTACTATCTGTATGGTATCTGTCTCTGAAAATCCAGGGTTTCTGTTCTGAAGTCCCAAATTGTAGGTATTTATAAATCTCTTTAACCACAGAGGTTTCACAACCAGAATAAGATAATAGAATATATGGTTTAAATCTGATATGATGTGGCTGTGAACAAGGAAGGGGATAAAAAATATTGAAAAGAAAAGGTTACGTCTGTTTTTCTGTCCACCCACTTCTCCCATTCTCAGCAATTCAGCAGTTCCATGTTTGTTCAGTGATTCACAGGCCTGTAGCAGTGCATAGAGGCAGAGCTTTTATGTCTGGATTGAGACAAAATGATTGCTGTATTTGTATGTAATTCTGTAATATATGTAACATACTTATGCAGGAAGATAATATGAACTGCAGTAGATGAATAGGGCAATCTTTGAAAGCTGTCTTGGGCACACTATTGAATAATGAATTAAGGCCAAGTGTCTGTTTTCACAAATTCAAAATGTGTGCTTGTTCATTATGAAAATAATCTGTAATTTTCTTTCATATTTATGAAATTATTATAATTATTTTCACTGTGTTTGAAAAATGTAGCATTTTCCATGATCAAAGATGAAATTGGGTGTGGGGGTTTTGTGGTTTGGATTTTTTACTGCCTCCTGGTGAGGTCTTTTTTTTAGCCATGACAGTGAAATATAATTTCACTAGCATCTACCACGATCTGACATTTCTCAGTTTGGAAGTAACCATGATATCACAGATGTAAATTTAACACTGTGTTATGAGTTGTAATCCAGTGACTGTGGCATCTAATTTTTCAGTAACAGTGGTTAAGTAGACTCACACATGCTCTTAGTATGAAGGCGGCCTTTAATTAAAGAAGCTACTTTAGAGAGGCTGAAAAGGTTATTAATTTTTTGTCACTCAGAATCCTGAAAGTTGTCTTTTCTTATAGTCAAGAGAACGGGTAGGTAAATGGAATTTAATGTATCTTCCAAGAAGACATGAACTTTCTGATTGGAGTAAGCTCCATAACCTTTTATGAAAGCAGCTGAAAACTGAATGCTTTGTCCCATGACTGAACATACACTTGTAAAACAAAATTTTGCTGATCCCTGTTATGCAACAGTGCGTTGTTTGCTCATGGTACAGATGGTGACTGTATTTCAGCCCTGTCACAAGTGTACAGCAGGCCTGCAAAAGCAGGGAGATGTTTTTCATTGCTGTGTCTAGCACCTGGTTTTTCCATTTCATTGTCTGGTGGACAGATTGGAAGAGCATTTGCAAAAGAGAATTAAACGGTTGTGGGTTTGGGGCAACATTTTTCATAGACCAAGTCTGCACTTCACATGGCAAACACTACAAATTCAGTATCAGTTCCAAGTTCAAAGCTGAGAAGAGAATCCAGCCTTGTTTCATTCTGCAGGCAGTGTAGGTGTGTTGCGTAGGAGTATGTGCATATGGAGAGAAATAAAGGATATAAAAGCATTGCATTTTAGGAAAATCTCTTGTGTTTTGAAACACTGATACTTTGTTCTTTGGAATTATGTTCTTAAAGAGAAATAATTAAAGAGTTTGAAAGCTTTAAAAATGCTGTTACCCCTAGTTTAATATTTGTATTTCAAGTAGATGGAGAATAGTGTCATAAATAGAAAATTGAGAACTCTTGTCTTAGATAGACTTTATGCTTTCTGTTCTGTATAAATCACCTGAATTCTGATAAGGACAGAGCTCCTTTGCCAATTTCTTGCTGGTTTACCCTGCTTACTTATTTTCCCAGAACTTGTAGAAACATAGTATCTTTGAAATATTTACCCTTTTGAATTTGACCAGCAAATACCTAAGGAGTTACAAGGCAGGCCAATGGATTGCATGCATATGCAGAGAATATAGGCTTGCATAAGCCTTCTTTCCATAGGAAACCAGGCAAAGAAAGATCCACATATTTTCTTTCAATCACTTCTTAACATTTGATAGTGTAGATATAATAAAACTTGCATTGCTTGTTAGATATTTACTATAACTGGAATTTCTTGGTGTTTATGGGAAGTGTTAGTAATTAAATTTTGAAAGCTTTACGGAAGGAATTCTTAAAATTCCTTCAAAGTATACATGAGATATTTCTGAACCATTATTAAATACTTCTACATAAAACTGAAGAAATGACAAGGCTTTAAATTTAAACACATCTCTATTTTATTTGGACCAGCTGATGCCAGATAAACTGATATTTTTATTTGAAGTTTTATTTTAAGTTAATAAAGTTTCTACTGAAAAGTTCCAGTGTAGCAGAATAGGACCTGTACTTAGCAAAACTGGATGCAGTTGCTGATTTTTGTTTTTCTTAAAGTCTGACTAGAATGCATACTTAGAGTCCTGCTAAAATGAGCTGTTGGAATGCAAAAACCTGGCAAATGTGAGAGAAGTCTGGCTGGTGAGAAATCAATGGATTATCTGAAGTATTTGAATTAGTAGGTCACTATTTCTGCTCAATGAACTGAATGATTATCGTTTATTCATGCCTACTATGAAATGTATGACTGATGATTAATTTGGGAAGATGAATGAAACTAAATAGATGCTAAATAGGTTAAGTAAAATACTTGAAGGAATAAAAAATCAGGAATTTAAATCTGATGCACATTTACCTAGGGTGCCTGAAATACTAAGATTTTTTAAATGGGCTTTAGTTCTTGTATTATTTAAAAGGAAGGTGTCCAGGCACAGGTGATTTATACAAAGTTTAAATGGACAGTCAAATATCTATATAAAAAATGAATTTTTCTGAGTTTTGTCAGCTAGTAAAATGTTTAACATTTTTTTTATGGTGGCATGATTTCTTCAGTTCATTGTGTGAATTTCAGAAACATTAGTAACTCAAAGCCAATGTAGTATATCAAACATTCTTTCTGTATGAAGAAATACAATGTTCAGAGAGAACAAATGGTTTTTTATTTTCAGATTGTAAGACTAAGGAACTTTATGTATATTTTTAAAAAGGCAGAGTACTAGGCAGAATTCCACATTTATCAGAACTTACTTCAGATCCAAAAGCTGAAATTCTTACTTCATGGTATAAATTGTATTTGGAATGGAAAGTGATACTGAGATAAATTCAGGCGTGGACTTTAGATATGAACACACAAATATCACATTTTTGTAATTACTAATCTAGTAGCTCAGTTTGACCTCTGAGTGGCTGGTTTTGATTTGCACGAAAGCATCAGTCCTCTTTTATTTTTGTTCCCAGAGCTAAATAGGTATTTTTTGCCAGAAGTAGTGCAGCAATCATTAGGAATTTGGTGGGGGAAAATGCTGACCATAGGCATTCCCTAGCCAACATACACTTTCACACAGAAAGATCCTTTCTTGTTGCACAATATTAATATCACATTTGTCTTTGTTTATTGACATATGTTAAAAGCCTCTGTGTTTTAACGCTTACTCTGCTGTTAACTCATTGGGTGAGCACACAAATTGAGTCACTACACCTCTCTGCTGCCATTTCCCTGCATATAAGGGACTCACTCTCATGAGTTGTCAGGGACTGTGTTGCTCAATTATTACCTTGATAAAAGTAATGTATTATCTGCACTATTAATAAAGTAGAATGCAAAAATGCTCAAAGGCTAGTAAAGAAATTATATATGCAAGGACTATTCAGTATGCTGGCAAATATATCACATATTTTTATAAGCTTAAAAGGACTTCCTGCTGTCATTTAAGTACTGCTGTCATTCTCAAACATTCTGATGGAGAGTGTAAACTTCAAAAAGTACTTAACATAGTCTGTTCTTAGAAAATGAATAATTCAAGTATCATTCATCCAGGAATGGGAGTGTGGGAAATAACTTGTCTTACAACACCTCAAAAATAAAACATGAATATTAGTGAAAGATTTCTGAAGGGGACTGATGGTTCAGAAAACATTGATAAATGCAGGTTTGAGCTTCTCTTCACTGTCTCAGTGAGCTGCTGCTTTGATTAACTTTGAAATTGAATGGTGGGAAAAATATGTGATTGAGATAGGAAGTATTTAAAAAATAATTCCTTTGTGCTTCTGCAATTGCTTGTATTTGTAAAATGTTTTAATATTAAATCACAGAACAAAATTGTTTAATGGATGTGTATTATATTGGGAACAGAATTTCTTTGGCTGTCATACATATTTACACAAAAGTGTGGATGATTTGTAATGCCTTCAAATATCTTTATAACCACATATGCTTAGTTCTGTTGTGTTGCAAGTATGAAAATATAGAGACTTGTGAGGAAAATTGGAAGGCAAACGTATGGACAAACAAGCTTTTATGTAATAGGTTTCACTGAATTTTTACTTCTATCTAGTATTATACACAAAACCACAAACCTGCTGATTTACAGAAAATTGCAGGTTTTAAAAGGTGATGGCTGTTTGGGGTTTAATTAGGGGGGTAATTTGGAGGATTTTTTACATATAAAGAAAACAATTCATCTTATGTTTTATATATATATATATGTGTGTGTCTGTGTCTGTGTGTGTGTGTGTGCGTAGGCCATTTTGATTTTTTGGGGGTTGTTTAAAGTTTGAATTTTCTCCTCCATGGCATTTTGATTTTTTTTCTAACCCTTTAGAACCCTTGATCAGTTCCTTAGGGTGTTGCATTTGTTGCAAACACCTTAGTATTTTTGGGTTTATTTTTTCATGGAAAGACATATCTAACTCATGAACCTGAATGCCTGTTAAAGAAATCCCAACGAGTGCTCTGACTCCATGCAGACCTATTCCAATTTTAGTAGAGGAAAAGTCTTCCTAGAAACAGAGCAATGTAGTAGGAGAACACTTCCCTCTGATTGCTTTTTTCGTTCAATGTGTTTTGCTGCCATGGCTCTTGGTGACTGTGGTCAGTCTGTAACCGCATTTTCCTCAGCTTAGCTCCCTTCTGGTGTGTGAGAGGCCGTATGACAGATGATGTGATGGTGATAGGAAAGCTTACCCAGCCTGGTGAGGTCATGGCACAGACCATTTTGAGTAGGGCCATGAGATGTGACAGAGGAGCATCCTGCTGCCTGCCTGGCTGGCCGTGGACCTGTCCTGAAGGAGGAGCACTCTGAGCTTTTGGGCACCAGTGAAAGTGTGGATTTGCCTGCAGCAGGATGAACTTTTCCAGCCAGAAAGAAGCTGCTGCCTTCCTAATGTGTGAGGAATCTGAGGCACACAGTGGGAAAGGAAAAATGAGTCCATCTTGTGCCAGAGAGATTGAGACCTGATAGGTTTGTGCCACACAGAAATCAAGAATAAGGTATTTCCCTTTAGTTTAATTGCTAGGTGTAAGGAGAGAGGAAAGCATGAGGCCATCAGTGCCTACAGATTATCAAGATTCTTCAACCCAGTAGTGGAAGTCTCTGATGTGTGGGGTTTTTCTGCATTGAATTATTTGAGGAAATGTCCATTTGTCCTAAATTACACCTCAGAAGTTCTCTTTTCCCTTTTCTATTTCTTAAATCACTGAATAATAACAGCACGGAGTAGTGTTATTGTCACAAAAATTCTTTCTATTTTCAAAACTTATATATTTTCTGGATCAAAGTTCTAAAAAAACTCATTCCTAGTAGGCTAAAAAACACAAAGAATGAGACATTCGTCTATATAAAAAAGACACCTTTAACTGGAATTTATACCTATAAGTCTTGCTTGGTGGCATGTCCTACAAAGAGAGTACTTTAATGATTAATTTTGCAGAACTTGGAACTCCCGCTGTACTTTAACCAGAAATTGTTAAATGAGTTATGAAAAATGCTCCTTCGATGAGTCCTTTTTTTTTTTTTTAAAGTCTGTTGATTACCAGTGCATTCTGAAATTGGTAAGTGTAGCAGCTTATGTGTGATTGATGTGGTGTATATGTTTGCAAAAGCACCGATTAAACAGTAAGGGACTAAAAGATAAGAATAGGAGCATTTTATGTTCCTGTACACTGGGGTTTTTTTAAATTCAACTAGTATAACCTGAAGCAGTCCCCACTTTGTTGGAGTTTTTTTTGTCCCCTCATCAATTTGGAAGTGTTTCATACAAATCGTATTTTCTATCTAGGTATTGCTGACACCTGGGTTGAACACAAGACTGATTACATTGCCAGGAAATGTTTCAAGGTTTTCAGTTCAGTAGTAGCTAAGTAGCATGATTGTTTTTGTAAATTACCTTCATACTGACACAGATGAGGCTGATCCAGTCTACATGTCTACTGTAGAAGACTAGCCAAACACATGGTAGCCACACCTGACAGTGTCTTAGCAAATGTCATCTCCTGATCTCCTTGCCTGACAGGGAATTAAGACACTTCTTTCCCAGCGTCCTTTCAGGCAAAATTCTGGGGTTTACAGTACAAGAAAAAAAAAAATACTACTTTCTTCTTTTCTCTTCAGGAGTTATTTCTTAGCTTGTTTCTTCTTTCTACTCCATTATACTTTTTATTCCTTTTCTATTTTCCACGGTTTATGGTTGAATGGTTCTTTATCTGTCTGTTGGGTTTTGAGACTTTCTTTTTTTTGATCTCTTGGTTGAACTTGAGGGATTATAACGGAGCTGGTTTTTATCATGGATATTTCTGGAATTTTGCAGATTTTAATTACACATAAATGAAGAAAAGCAGGAGGTACTTCAGTCAGCTAATCTTATTTTTAATTCACAGATTATTGTTGCTGGCTACTCTGCTAATTGAGAGAGAATTAGCACTGTTTGTTTTCCTGCAAATAAAATATGGGAGATTGGAATGAAATCTAGCTTTAAATCCCACTCACGAGGGATGCACTTGTTAAGTGATGTAGGATGTTGATGGTCCCTGCTGAATGCATTGTAGAATATGTGGGTTTACACTGTATTTATCAACTCATCCTGACCTGAAGCATCCTACCTGTGAAATTCCTGGAGTCTCATAGTGACTTTGTATGCCGTTCTCACCCTTACCCACACTTGTGTTCCAGAGTTCTGTGCTTCAATGGCTCCTGTTTTAATATTTCTTGGTACTCAAGCTGTTCCTGATTCTTACCTTGTAGTGAATGTGTAGTGTAGGGCCAGACTGCACAGAAGAGGTGTGATTTGAGGTGGGGTAGTAAATTAAAGGAGAACAGCTATTCCTTGACTAATCTCTTTGTTTTAACTTAATCCATTCATAATGTGGATAGAGGACATACTTCATGGCATGAAGCTGTTCGTGTGAGATGTTATAAAACAGCTATTGCACGCTGCTTCTCCAGATGGACAGTTTACATGTTTGTCTCTCCAGAACAGCTGACAACAAACAATCCTGAAATGTCACGCTTTTTACACTTTCATGATCCAGTTTTCATTCCATATCCTTCTAACATATCCATAATTGGAGCCAGGAATCTCTGAGAGAACTAATTATCCTGCAGCCATAAAAATCCTCTTTCACTCTTTTGACTACCTCTCTTTCTGAGTCTTTGTATTCTCCATTAGTTCAATGAAGTGAACTCTTTAAGATGATTAAAAATACTATTTGTTGAGGGATTTTTTTTCTGATAATGTTATTGAACTCTAGCTTTGATGGGGAAAATGTCACAGATTAATTCATCCAGTGGCATTAACATTGCATTCACTTGGCAGAAGTTCACCACTTAGATGTTTCAGTTTTAAATCTTCCCATGTTTCATTGCATTACTGAAGAACCAGTGATGCATAACAAGGACCATATATTTTTGCTTTCCTTAGATCAATTGATCCATAATTTTGTCTTAAGAATTTTTCTGTAATTTTCTTGCCACAGATTTCTCCTAGCTGTAAAATTGGTAGACATAAATTGTCACACACTGATTTCAATTTAGTTTAAATTTAAGTCATGAAGTCTTTGTAATTTATTCCTGCAGTTTTGTCAGCTCAACAACATGTAGGCCAATACTAGAGATGTCAAATAAGCTGACAATAGTTCTGTGGGTATCCCAAAACACAAGGAGGAGGATATTCTTTAAAACCTGTCTGAAGGAACTATGTGCCACTCACAGTCCTGTTTTGAAGTTCTAGTGTGCTTATATTTACTTTAACATTTCTAAAATCTTTTCATGTTCATGTTATTAAATAACTAACAGTTAAGGAAATGTCTCTTTTTATTAGAAAACATTGAATTTTGCTGAAATATTTAATACTTTATTACCTTAAAATTGGACAAAGTAAGAAAATAGTTTAATTTTTATGCCTTTCTTGGAAGCATACTCAATTTTTAAAGGGATTTTTTTCAAAGAAAACTAATTAAAGGCTGATATTTAATGCAGTCTGTCATTTTTTACAATTTTAGAAAGGTGATACCTTTAGATGACACCGGCAGCAATGTATGTGAAAACCTCTTGGATTTCAATTGCATCATCAAATAGGTTATCACACTTTGAAAACTGTCTTAATTTGTTTAAGTCAAACATTCTTCATAATATTTTCTTAGCAGTTCATGTTGAAGAAGTTGGAACATTTAATTTTATTGTGTTGTATTTCTCAGAAGGCTTAACTGGTGCAGTTGTATTGACAAGTTTAAAACTAATACAGACACATTATTATTATGTGCATAGTGAGATATACACAGTGAGAGAAAGAGTTTCAGAATGTAAAGTGATTGTTTTTCTTTGCTATCAGTAAGTATATTATTTACTTAGATATTCTTTTGTAACTGACTTTTTTTTGTTTGCATTAGAATCTCGTCCTTTGTCACTCCCTGTGAAAACCATGCTGAACTCATCTGAAAACTGCAGAAGTCCTGAGGAAAGAATGAAAGAATTTATTGGAATAGTGTGGAATGCAGTTAAGTGCCTTACACTTCAGGTAAGATGAAAAGGAAGTGAAAAAACTCCTATGTGTTTCCAAACTTTATGACACTTTTTATGCATCCTAGTGCTTTTTATTAGAGGGGTTTTAAAGGTGCTCCCAAGTTTTATTGTCTTATTTCAGTAGTTTCAAAGTCTGAGAGAATGAAAAATAAAGTAAGATTTTGGGTAAATTAAGCAAAGAATGCTTTGGTTTTAAAATATTAGGTTTTGAAATACTTTTTGTATTTAAAGGGAAAGATCCTTCAAAAATTATATTAATAAAAATTGCTTGTCACTTTTCTGCATCATAAACACTGCAGTTAGATTTGCAGAATGCTTTATTTTCTAAAACTATTTCAGGAAAGTGTGTATGATAAATAATTTCCTGAGGTGTATGATACAATTGCTGTTGTTACACAGTGAAGGCTCAGCAGCTTACTTGCCTACTTTTTCATGAAGGACAGGGAGATGGCGGCTGGGATTAAAGCATTTTGGTTTATACTGCTATAGATTGTAGCTGCTGATCAGTAAAAGCAGACTTTTTGTGTAGAATTATAGATGCCATAATAGGAGTCCAATATTAAGATTGCAGGAACAAATATTAGATGGTTTAGAAGTGTTAGAATTATGACTGTATTGTTCCCAGTACTTATCAAGTGCTTATCGAGAAATTATTCTAATTTAGAATTATTATGACCTGTGCCCCTTGAACCATACATTCATTCTATGAGATCATTATTTTATGGTACACCAGGATATAGTAGCAAATATTTTTTTTAAATTAGAAAAGTCACAAAAAACTGCCAAAGAAAAGTCTTAATTACAACTTTTGGCAAGTTTTTCTGTCATTATTACAGAAAGTAATTGTTAAATGCTTGTTCCTTCCTCCTATCAAGAAATACATTTAATAATATACAGGCTCATCCCAGAATGTCTGTCTGTGTCACTCCTCTTTGATGTGTCACTCTTCTTTCATGTAAAAAGTACTTAAAATTCACAGTTTTAGAAAGTTTAAAAGTTCAGGTTTTGCCTGAGCAAGAACTTGAGACTTGTCACCTGATTGCAGAACATAGTGAAGTTGAGGAGATGCTTTCCATTAAATCTATTTAGTTTTCAGCCTTCTCTTTCATCATTATTTCATGAGTATTTTGCTTGTTTTCCTTTCTTTCTTAATGTTCTCACCACTGTAGATTAAAATGTCTAGATAAGAGAGAGAATTTGTAATCTATTTGAAGGAAGCAGTGTATTTTTGCTATGTGTCTGGCTGGTACTTAGCACAGTGAGACTCTTTATATAAATGTGGCTTACAGTTTGAGTCATAATAAAAGTCATAATGTAATAATGGCAACGAGGCAGAGCTGGGTCCTTTATAAAGGGGGAAAGCTGAATCAGGACTGCAGTACTCTGCTCCTACATTTTTCATGGTATGTGTTTTTGTGAGCAACCAGCAAATTGAATTTGTTTTGAGAAATGAGTAAAATACCAACCATGAAGTTTGTGTGTTACTAGATAGGGACAAAAGGTAGTGTTTCTTTCTGTGGAGATGAAGACTGATGACAGTGGTAGGTAGGGGCTGTCTCAAAGAGTGATTCCTAAATACCTTGCTGCTCTGACCTAACATGCAGAATAGGGCTCATACTGGCAGAGGATTTTTTGTATTGGGTAGTTTTTCTGGGGCTTGAGGTTCTAGATTTATTTACTTTTTACAGGTTTGTTTTGGTTTGGTTTGGTTTTTTTGGTTTTTTTTTGTTTTTTTGTTTTTTTCCTGGTTTTTTGGGGTTTTTTGTTTGTTTGTTTGTTTGTTTTGGTTTGGGTTTTTTTGGTAGAGTACTCATGGTTTCTATTTGCATCATTATGACTGTGAAATATTTTTCAGTTTTATCTATGTTGAAATTAAACACCCCTATGAACTCATACAGTAGCTTACACACTTTGTTTCATCTTTGTACTTCAACTGTACTTTGTAAGGTGTTTGCCAGTATCTTCCCAGAAGTTTATTACATGTTACCAGAGAAACATTTCAACAGACTCCAAGGAAGCACTGCAGGAAAATTTGAGAACGTGCTCCCACACAAATGTGCAATAGTTATTTCTTGTGAAATATGAAGGATTTATAGATATGTTTGCTGTTCTTTTTATTACTATTAGTAGTCCCTATGTCTAATTTATTTAAATAGGATTTTCAACACAGATGCCATATATATAGCTTGTTTCTTTCAATACCTGCCCAAATGGGAAATTTGTGCAAGGCAATGTGTAGAGGGTAAGAAGATGAGTATCACGACTCTGTATTGCAGCTAAAGTACATTATATTTCTTTTATTATAAATAATATGCATTTTATTAAACATATATAACTATATTTAAATGATTAGTTCTTACAGATTTTCTGTATTATTATTTGGCATGAAAAAGGGAAATTTCTAGAATAATTTGTCTGGTTAAATGCTGGAGCATTTAGACTCTGTGGCTTTTTTTCTAAAGCTAATTTTCTTGTCCCTGAATCTTTTAGTTACATCATTGTAGAACAGAAAAGTCTGTAGTTGTCGTCAGATAAAACTGAACTTCATAACTTAAAATCATCAAAGGATTATTCTTTTAGTGGAAGTTAGCATAAGTAAATGTGTTTGGAACCAAAGTAACTGGAAAGTTTATTTTGGATCCAAAACTGTTACTTGCTTAGCCCTAGCCCTGGCTTGCTTCTGATAGAATATCACATGAAGGTTTTATGCATTGGAGTTGTGATATTTAAGTGAAAAGACTTTAATATTTAATTATAAAAAGTTGGTTTATTATTTAGTTGTTGTAGGATTTTATATGCAGCCTTGAAGTCTTTTTGGCAGTTACACTGTGTAGGAGGGTAATAGTCATTTTTCACATGTTCTTCATACTAATAGTTGCTAAAATTGTGAAGCAGTATAAACACAATTATTTTTAATTGGCTGTTAATGCTAAATTCCATTGAGAACAATGAAGGATCTGTATTAAAAATAAATTAATTAATGAGTAATGTTGCAACAAGTGCCAACTACATAAGAATGTAGTTGTTACATATAAAACTTAGGTATGTCACATGCCTTTAAATATCCCTAAATTTATTTGAAAAAAAATCCTTTTCCTGAAACTACTGAAAATTTTATTTTCTTTAATGCATATAACTTGTAAAAATTTTTGAAAAAATGAAACATTGAAAGGCAAGAAAGGGAAGGACAGATTTGGTAAGAGTTCCTGTTCTTTGAACTGTGTCATTATCCAGGGATAAGGAAGAGATTCTGTGACTTGTAATTTGGCAGTTACAGCTCTCAGCAGTTTTTTGGCAATTATGAGATAGGATTATTTCTTAAGTTGGTTACTTACCACAAACCAACAAAAATTTGTGTTTTCGGTAACTAAATAAAACCTTTTAAAAGGTTTAAAAGCTTTCTTAGGAAAGAGCGGGAATACTGTGAAGTGCAATGACACTGTATTTTAAAGTGGTCAAAGAAAATCTGATCCTTATTATGGTCATTTTTATGTACAGGTAGCCTGCTCTCTTAGTTCTTTTACTTATGTGTTCTGCTTTCCATTTATAACATTTTACTTTTGTCTACCTGCAAAACAAGAATTTCTGTTCTGCCTTTTAAAATAGTAACAAACACTCCATGTCTGGCTGAGCTGCAGAGGGTCAAAATGGTAGAACAAATTTGTGTGTTGGAGGCTGGGCTACAGTCTTATAATACTGAGTGCACCAGAACCCTCACACGAGATGTGTAAGCAGGGGTTCTTTGCAGCTTGGGGAGTCATTGCAAGATGATATTCTGTACCCAGAAAAACACATTACGTTTCTGCTGAGAGCATATGAGGGTTGGTGACTAATTCAGAGAGAGGCAACTTCCTTGGAGAGTCATGCTTATGCAAGTGTCACCTTGTAGAAAACCTTCAGTGCCTCTAATTGATTTATGTAGCTGTAAAATGTGGGTTATGAAAGGGAATCTTATGTAATCACTATCATGAAAGGCTGTAAAGACTTGAACAACTTCTCCCTCTTGATAGCACTTTTGGGCAGTCACTTGCTTTGTTTTCTTCCCTCCAACCCACCCTCCTCAGTTAGGAAGACCTAATTTTTCAGCAGTATTTATTTCACTCTTCTCTCTAGTGAACAACATTCCTTTTTATAAAATAAGAATTAAAAATACTCCAGTAACTTAATACTTTCCTTTTTATGCAAGAGTCATTGGACATTTTGAGGCTTATATGTTTGTAAAAATGTAGAGTGTAGAGTTATACTTAACTTTATGTTTTAGAAGTAGAAGGGAAAATACTGCTTGCTTCATTGGTTTATCATTAGTGTACATTATTTAGCATGTATAGGCCTTGACATAATAGAAATGAAAATAGGGGGTGATCCTGTTTCAAGAATGAAATAATTCGTTCTCTTTAACACATGACTGTGTTCAGCATTGGCAAACGAACATGTTGCTACCAAAACTGAAATTAGATCCTTGAAACAGAAAGGATGTTGCCATGGAAAAATGAAGTAACACTCAGTGCAGCTGCGAAGCATTAATGAATAGGATATTTTTTAAAAGATCATTTGTGTTTGGTGTGGCTTGGAGGGTCCCAACCAGATGGTTTCCATGAACAGGATCTGACCCCCAGCTTGAGGACTTCTTACTGGCAGATTACTTCATTTTCTTTCCCTTGGATTGTCAGATCCTTACATTAATGCAAGATTTACTGCTGCAGATTTATATTCAGTTACATAAATCAGTCACATCTTACATTAAATTCACAATTTTAGGCACACAGTTTAACAGTTATTTAAAAAGTGTAAAAAGATTTATATGATAGCTTTAATATATGCTATTGATGTACTTTAATTTTAAGAATTTGGATTACATATATTTTGAAACACTTTCCGATTGGTGAAGCAATCTGTAGCACGCATTCTCACTTTTGTCCAGCATATAATTCCATCATTTTAGGTGCACTCTTCCATTCCTTCACCGGAACTTGTGAGTAGGCAAATGTCCAGATTCTGTGAGTTAAATGTACACAAATTCCATTGAAGCTGATAATTGTGAATCTGCCTCCGAGAAGTTCAACAGGTGCAACTCAGTTTTGCACTTATTGGGCCCTTGTGCAGTCAAGTTGGTAATTTCTTGTGTGATTATAATAATTGCATAATTTGCTCTAAAATGTGGACTTTTGCCATACATTCATTGTGTTGACCTCTGAAATCCTGCAGTAATGTTTTGCAAAATTTGTTAATCATATAAAACTTTAAATGAAACACAGGTAAGCCAACCATATTTGTAAGCAATTCTGTAGTATTACATGTTGTCAATTTTTAGCGAATCCAGATTTAGGATCCTGCTGACTGCACCAATTTGTCATGAATGAGTGATTTAGAGTAACTTAAATAATCATCATCAAAGGCATTAGCAAAGGAGATTTTAATATGAATTCATAAAGGTGTAACTTGGTGAAGTTCAATAGCAAGGTTCACTCCTTCATTTACTAATGGTTGAAACATAAAAGGGAAAATAGAATTGGAATAAATCTGGCATTATTTACATGGAGGCCGAAGACGGAAAAGGGTAAGGGAGCCCAAACGCTGAGTTATGAAATTCAGACTGGACTTCCTTGCTTGCCAAATCTCTGATGTGGTTTGGGTGCAGCTGGATCTGATCTGGATCAGATTAACAGATTATGTCTAATTAATACATTAACAGATCAACAGTTTATATCTAAGAGAAGAAATACAAAGAGTATGGAAGTCCTTCCACTGAGTCATGAGATTCAGAGTAGATCCCCTTGCTTTCTGGACTCCTGATGGAGCTTAGGTCTAATCTTAGTCTCAGACTTTGACAACGGTCTGTCTAAAGGAATTACCTATGTGGATTTTGCTAGTATTAATTTAACATGCTATCAGCAGGTTACTGAGGATCTATTGCAGTTAAGGAATCTCTCTGCCTTAGGTTACAGAAGGAACACTCAGTCTCAGATAAGGAATCCCAAACACTGGGAGGCATCCCAGCTCAAGGGGAGAGGCACTGGTGTGCAGACCAGTTGCAAATTTAGGGAAAGCTTGAATTGAACTCATCCATCCAGAGATCTGTTGTTAGTAGAAAGGCCTGTCTGCCTCTCAGAACAACCTTGAAAGGTGTCCCAGCTCAAGGGGAGATCACTGCTGTGCAGCCATCCTGCTTGGCAGGGAGAGCTCAAAGGCAGTTCGCTTAGGCTGTCATTGGCTTGTAGTCAAATTGCATGCAATGGGAAGGGTGTGCAAGAGACTCCTTGTGCCCACAGCTTTCTTTGTTCCTTGATAACTGAGTCTTGGGAAAAACACATTCAATGTTATTCACATGATCAGGGATGATGCTTGTTGGGTCACTCTGCTCTTTGTGAGTTTCCTGGAGTTCTTGACCCAGCTACAGCTCAGGCCTTTACCTCATTTGGAGCTTGTGCTGAGCTACTGCAGGTCTGGTTAAGGGGGCCAAACGTATCCATCACACATATGGAGGCCTGATGATACCATTTAAAGCCCACCAAAATTCATGGTCCAACTCCCATTCAGTTTGAAAATGAATAACAAAGAGCTGCTTGTGTAAAAAAGGAATTTCCACCAGGAATTTAAAGGGGTGAAACTGTTGTGATTCTGCTTCAGTATTCTTGATACAGCAAAATAAAATAAGCCAAATGTGATTGGAAGAACTTTTCTTTAGTACAAAGCTGTATTAAACTGTAAATGAAGTGCAAAAACTCTACTGAGTATTGAGATCTGTTCTTGAGAGTGCTTTGTAAAACATGTCCTATAGATCCTGCTGCTGGCAATGTGATGAAGTATAGTATCTCTTCAAGTTGGTGGAATTTTTGGATTATTATTACCACATGGTTTGTATATCCAGGCAGCATTTGATGTTAATCGTCATAGATGTGTGTGTGTGTGTGTCTGTGTGTGTGTGTGTATGAAGAATGGGTGATTTTTTATAAACTGTTTACTCAGCAAATGCATGGATAAAACAATTGTTATACTGATCATAAGTTCTTTTGTCATCTATTTATCATTATCCCACAATGACTTGACCTACAACCTATTACTAATAGACCAGAACTAATGTGTCACTGTAAAAATCTTTGCAAATTGACACGAAGACTAATTTACCATTAAAGAAAAATCCAAATCTGTTACATCTGTAACAATACACCCTAGCTTTTCATTCAGTATAAATAAAGTACACTCTGCAACCTTGGATCAATAAACTACTTATCAAAGATGTAATTAGCTTCATTTTACAACTTAAACAGTTCTAAATCCAGAAACAAACACAAACTTCATGAACCAATGTATTTATTTTTGCAAAATTCTACTTATATTTTTCTGCAGTGAATTCTTGTCAGTTTGTCTAAGCAAAAGGGTACAAAAATGCTGAAATAAAGATGAATATCTGTGTACTCACTAGGCTGGCAAAGTACTTAGAGTGCTGTGGAATTCCAGGTCTATTACAAATCACAAATACTCTTGAAGGCCTAATACCCTTTAGGGGATAGTATGAAGTACAAATCTTGGTTATTGCTTTTAAGATGTCTTTAACGATGTCAAATCGAAAGAGTGTTACCTAAGTTTGCAGCAAACAAATGTTTTTATCACAGCTACAAATAATATCTTGTCCAACAATTTGTATGCTAGGCTTTTCCAAGCAAGGAACTGAATCATAGCTTGTATTTGCTTAACAAAGCATTCAAGTGTGCAGGCTGTTGGAGCCTTTTGATATCCAGGAGCCAGAATGGTATTTGTAAGAGCCAAGGAAGACTAACAATCCACAGCTTACATCACCTCTGAGTTAAAAAGTTGTGATGAGTTGAGTTCTTGGTTTGGGCTCGCTCAGCCTCTCTAGAAGCTCGTAAGAAGATGGCAAAATGGTCAGACATGTTCCAGAGTAACAGCATTGAAAATAAAGAACACAAAATCTTATTTCTTATGAAATTATATGTGCTGCTTCTGATTTGCATTGAGAAGTGGATAAAAGCTGTATAAACTTTGTCAGCTTTATTACTATCTCTTTCTTTTTGTTTATGTATACACCTCTCCATTTGTTTAAAAGTCAGTCAGTTTTTCTCTAAAGTTTGTATTTTTCATAGTTTTTCTAATGATTACCTTTTTTGTACATGCTCATTATGTTGCTTATTAAGTAAAGGCAGAATTTTCCCTGAAACAGTTTTTTATAGAAAGTAACAGCATATAAAATGTTGGCTAGTTCTAGAGACTTAGCTTTTGCTTACAAAAGCTAATGAATGGCAAAAAGTGGAGGGCTTTCTCATTCAGAACATTCTCTGACTCAATTGCACTTATACAGAGCTGTTGAAATGTAGATATATGTATTTTCACTTTACATGGCGACACCTTTCTGATGAATTTACACAGCAAAAACATCCTTCTTCTTTCTCCCCTTCCATAATCATAATTTACGAGCACGTATATTATTTCCCAGCATTTTGCATCATCTTTTCTCTTAGTTCAACTAGAAGTTAAGACTATTTTCAGTCAACTGTGATGGATGAGTAACTTCAGATTTTGTACCAATATGAATACTCCACAGTGAGGGGGAAAATAATCTGTTTCTGAGAACCTTTCTTCACTTTGTTTTTTCAGCTTGAAGTGCAGTCTTGTTGTGTATTCCTTCCGAATGACAGCCTGCCTTCTCCAAGTACTATTGTGTCAGGCGACATTCCTGGGACTGTGCGAAACTGGTACCATGGGCAGGCCAGTATGCCTGGCACACTTGTTGTCTGCTTGCCCCAGATAAAGATTATGAGTGCTGGACACAAACACATGGAACCATTGCAAGAAATCCCATTTGTTGTGCAGAGACCCATCTTGGAAGAAGGTAACGTGATAAACTCAAAAAATCTTACTCTTTTGTTTCCATTTCTAACTGTCATGAAAATTATCTTCATTTTATTTTGAAAACTTCTGGTTTTGTACTGGTTTTTTTGCAGAATGTTGTTATATGTTATTGATGCCTAGAAATACTACTTACAAGGTTGGCCCCGTGGAAATCAATGGGGAACTCATCATCAAAGAGCTAGTTCTGTGATGTTTTGTATATTTGAAACTAAATTAGTTTTTAATCTTCATTGATTTTGTTATTCAAGTTATTTTGTAGCCAATGATCTTGACACAACAGGAAATGACAATAAATTGGAAATTCCAAGACAGAATGGAGACAGGTTAGGAAAAACTTCTCATCCCACCAAGGTCTTGGATGGAACATTCAGACTGGACATTAGTTAAACATTCTTCACTGAGAGGGTGGTTGGTCACTGGAACAAGCTTCACAGGAAAGTGGTCATGGCACTGAGCCTGTCGGAGTTCTGGATGCATCTGTACAATGCTTTTAGTCATATGATTTAATCTTAGGTAGTCCTACATGGAGCAGGGAGTTGCACTCAGTGATCTTTATGGGTCCCTCCCAACTTGAGATATTCTGATACAATGTAAAATGAGAAAAGAAATTCATAAGTATAACAAACTGTCAAAAGAAAAGAATGAGACTTTAATGGCCATCCTGATAGGCAACAGTTGTGTTCTGTGTTGTGACTTAGGAATTGTAGCAAGGATTTTGTAGAGATTTGAAGAAAAAATTTGTAAATGTTGAGGAAAAGTACAGTAGTTCTTATTTGAAAAGCTAGTATTTGATAGGGGTTTGAGTTTTAGACCAGCTTAAGGGAAGAATCAGCTTTTAAGACTCTGCAACTGATCAAGAAATGAAAGCAGGAGATAAGCTGAAAAGGACCTAGCAAGTGAAAACAAGTTGCTTATGTTCAATATTTTTTATTGTATTTTGGTTTTTTTTTTAACAGAGCCCTTAGAAATAATCAGTATAAATGGTAAATGGACTTGCAGCAATGTTCTGAAGAAATCCTGATGTAAAAATCTTGTTCCATATATATATGTGTCTGTGTGTATATATATATATACACACACATATATATGAAAAATTTTATACTGGAGGTGAGGCAAATGCTCTGAGCCACCTTGAGCCTTGGGTTCCAGGTTTATTTTAATGACTTGTGAAAGCTAGGCTCACAACTAAGTTTTGAACTCCCTGGAAATGCCAGTATTTGTGGTTTGACCCCAGCCAGCAGCTCTGGCTTCACATAGCCACTCACTCCTCCACCCTGGTGGAATGGAGAAGACAATCAGGAGGTCAAAAGTGAGAAAGCTTAGGGATTGAGAAAAGGCAGCTTAAAAGATAAAGTAAAAGTTGCAGGTACAAGCAAAACAAAATACCAGATTGATTTGCTACTTCCTGTGAGTAGGCAGTGTTCCAGCCTTTCTGTTTGGTTGGTTTCTTTGGTTTTTTTGGGGTCAGCTGACCAGGCTGTCTCCCTTACCAGCTCCTCGTGTGCCCCCAGTTTACTTGCTAGTGGAGCAGTGTGAGAAGCAGGAAACACTTCAAGCACTGTTCAGCAATAAGTAGAGCATACCCATATTATCCACAGTTTTCAGCACAAGTCTAGAACAGCGCCATACCAACTACTATAAAGAAAATTAAGTATATCCCAAACAAAACCAGGGCATTAGTGTACAGTTAGTTCATTGTTGTATTCTCAAACTATATTATTTAGAAAGAATTCTTCCTGTTTTGTCTATTGTTTCTAAGATGAAGACAGGGAGATGCAGCAATTATTCCATTGCTTTTGTGACAGCATTTTCTGAGAAAATTAATCTGTTTTCTCTCTTGCTGAAATATTAACAATTTAAAGGGTATGAAAAATTAAGTCAAAATCACATTCAAGAGCTAGTCCTGCTCCTGCCATCTGAAATTTGTTTGGATTTATAACACTGTGTTTCTTCTCCCTTTCATCTACCACTTATATTGAACTCTTCTCCTTTCTGTATTTTACCTTAACTCATGGCAATGGGAATAAAATTGTAGTTTTTAGTACTGAAAGTCATATTAGAGATGCTTCCAAATGAAAAGGAAAAAAGTTTGAAAGAAAGAGAGAAAGGTATATGTGTTTTTCCTAATAACTTTCAGTAGGAATGATCTCATTTGCTAATCATAGTGACAGATAGAAGATACATTTAAGGAAGTCTTTTGTTTGTTTTAAACTGATGATGTAATTTAAACCATTTATGAAAGTAAGAAGCCATTTGAATTTTGTCAGACCCAGATTTGAAGGAAAGAGCCTAGTGAGAGAAGAGAATCCCCATGGTTGGGATAAAGCCTATGGTAAGGAATTTATTTGTGTGTGGCTTCCTGCTCTGGGAATAATGCCAAACAGAAGTTCTCACAATCTTGATAGTTTTGATTCTCTAATGGAGCCATTGCCTTCTCCCATGCCAAGACTCCCTCTTAAAGAGATTATTTCAGAGTTTTTTCACAGCTTAAAGTCACCTTCTTTGCTTCTTCCTGAGTAGAGGTAAATAATTTTTATGGAGTTGTACTGTGAAAGTCTCTTAATTTGCTTCTATCTTTGAACAAGACTTCAGGAACAGTCAGACATGTTACTGTCTCTCAGAAATTATATTTAGTCAACCATGCTTTTCCTGATAGCCATTTTTTTGATAGTTTTTTCTTTTATAAAGAAGATATAATTAAAAGGCTTTTCCACAAGGATATGTTGTCACTTTTAAGAAAGCTTTGTGCTCACTGATATATTTTTCTTATTATGTGAAAGACTAAAAGAGGACAAAAAGGGAACATATTCTTACTGTCATTTGGGAATATTTCAGCCTACTCAGATACTTACTGACCTCAGGATGTCAACATACTGTAAAAATAGCTTATACACTATCCCACAATCAGATCTTTCAATGTGTTTGCAGAGTTTTGCTGCATCTCTGAGGTAATTTTAGTTTGTAGGAATACTTTTACAGTACTTTTATTCAGAAACATAATGTAGCTCAGTCATACTAAATAACTAAATAATCCATAAATGGATTTACCCATGTAAAGAATGAAATATTCCTTTGAACTTCTGTTGAAAAACAAATACAATTAAGTAAGGTATTGAATTGCATTAAGTATTGTCTTAAGAGTACAAATTAATCAGACAGAGTTCTGTGAGGTAGTATTTATTGAAGATGCTAAAGTAGAATCACAGAATCATAGAGCCTGGAAGGCCAGGTTGGAAATGACCTTGAATGATCACCTGGTCCAAACTTTCATGGCAAAGGAACCCAAGATGACATTATCCAACACCCTGCTCATTTACTTCTGAAAGGCTGCACATCTCTAAGGAGACTGTTCCAATTAATGATTGTTCTTACTGTAAAAACTTCCTTATATCGTTATTAAATCTCTCCCAGTGCAACTTATACCTGTTGCCCCTTGTCTTCTCTGTTTTGGCACCTTCTGAAGAGAAGGACCTCTGTCCTATTTGTAGCTGCCATTTGTGTAAAACAGTTACTAAGAAGAAAGTAAATAGTTAGAAACTCAGTTTGAGCAAAACAGAAATGTTTAGAGAAGTTATTAGAGCGAGTTGTGACTTTCCGTGCACATCTAACTTCAAATATTTGACAATTCATCTATATAATCTCCAAGTTCCAGCCTATAGTGAAAGGCTAAAATGTGGTAAATATAGTTGGACAATATATGTTGTTATCGACAGAACTTCTGGACTGCTAAGTGGTCTTCCAAAAATCTAAACTCTTATAACAGGAAAACAAGTTGAAGACATGAAGGGAACTTTTGCATAGGTGAAGCGCTGTTTTAGAGTAATAATGAAAATTTTTGATTAAATCCTCCTGTTTCTAGAAGTTTACATTTTCAATTATTTTAGTTACTGATTTTTAATAATATTAATTAGTTATTAATATAATAGTGTTCCTCTTCAGGTTCATAGTAGTAAATTTTATGAATTCATTTTTGTAAAAATGTTTGCTTATGTCAGATACAGTAAGATACAGATCTTTAGGTAAGACACAGTAAAATACTTTTAGAAAACAGTATCTTAAAATTGTTGTTGATATTGCTGCTAATCATATTCACGTTTTCAGGTGGATACCCATATACTGGCAGTCATGTGAATCACAGTATTCCAAATATTTAAATTTGAAAGATGCTTTTTGCTTGTGAAGTAAGACAGATTATGTATCTTCACAGAATTTTGTAACACATGTTGAAACTCAATAATCTGTCAATAAGTGACTTGCAGGGAAAGAGGAAATTAGTGTCATATAAATTTCAACCTGAAAAGAACTGTTAAATGTTTAAAGTAGAACAGCAGTATGTTGGCTTTCTTACAAGTTATCATCTTGCATTAGATTTTTTAAAATGTTTACCTTTAAATTTACAGAAATTATTTTTTCTGTTATTATATTTAAGATAAATATCTGACATTAAAATAGTGTGCCATTTCATAGAGGGGTTTGTGTGCGACCTTAAAGATCATCTATTTCCAACCCCCCTGCCAAGGGCAGGGACACTTTTCAGTAGACCAGGTTGCTCAGAGCTCATTCCAACCTGGCTGTGAGCACTTTTAGGGATGGGGCATCCATGACTTCTATTTGCAGCCTCTTCCAGTGTCTTGCTGCTCTTGTAGTGAATAATTTCTTCTTTGTATCTAATCTAAATCTACCTTATTTTGGTTTATTTGAGCTTATAGTCAATGTCCCCATCTGTAATAGTAATTACTGTGTTTACTTTACCTGTTATGAGAATGGCTTGTAAAATTACTTCTCACGTTGGAGAAGCTGGAGTTATGCAGACATAGAACTACTTTCCTGTTGCATGACTGGGAGGAAGTACAAGTGACCTAACATGTGGTGACTGCAGCATCTTTTTTTTAAAACAGTGCATGTCCCATGAGAATGAGGGCTTTAGAAATCCATGTAAAGACCCTGCAGTGTGGGTACAGAAAGGGAAATGAAGACACAGTAGTCAGATTGCTTTTTAAGGATTGCAAGGGATACTAATGGTAAGCCTGGGAATACATCCCAGAGCACATGCATGATAAAGCTTTCATGATCTCTCTCCTACCATTACTGATTTTAAACAAACAAAATTTCTCTTTTGTAGAACTGTCAGCATTGTATACACAACATTGTGTACAAATACCACAATTGCAATCTGTTTTTTAAAATAAAGATAAGTACTTCATAAAAATGAGAGCAAACATAACATTTATTAGTAGTTAAGTACATTTATCAATATTGTATGTCATGCATATGGGAAGTCTTGTTATGAGCATTAGTGATTAACTCTAGCAATGTGCATCAATAAGTACCAGAGAAAGAGCTTCCACATACCAAATTTTTTTATTTATACATTGGAAAAATAATTTTAAAATTCTGTAGGAAATTAGTCTTTCTAAACTATTGCAAGTAGCAGATAAATGCCATTTCTTTGAAAATTGTCTGATGGTTGGGTCAGTCAACTGCCATATACCTGAAAGTGATATTTTTAAATTTAAGAAGTTATCAAAGCAGTTGAAATAGTTTAATTAATAAATTTTTAAATACAAATCAGTAATGGTGCTCTACAAAATTAAAAATAAGGATTTATTGTAGTAGTAGATCAGGAATTAATCAGAATCTTCAACCATAGTAGGGGTCTTTCATGTTTATATTTTATAATCTTGCCCTAATAAATGTTGTGTGTACTGTAGTTCCACTAAAGGCAATTCCAGTTTTCCCAATTTACTTAAAATATTTTAGAATTTCATTAATTAGGTGACAAAATAGTAGTATACATAGATGGGAAGGTTAGATGTAGAGAAAATTCTGCTAAAAGTGGCACTGACTTTTCCTTTCTACCAAGAAATCATTCTTTAAATTATGGGAAAATCCTTTAAGCAATGTTGCTTTTGATGTTTAGATGCTTCGAATTAATTTTTTAATAGTTTCATAAAACAAATTTGCAAATGAATGAACATACATTTTTTTCTTAAAAACAAATAAGACATAGGTACAACAACAAAATAAGGATTTATCAGATGCACAGTTCCAATAAAATGCTAAAACAGACATATAGTGTATATGGAGCTGAAGAAGACGTAATTTTATGACATTGGGGGAATTTTATAGCTGTAAATTCACTGTGTCTTTGCTACAGTATTTTTGCAACGTACTTTGGTTTTTGTAAATTGACAAAATTTTATCATTGTTATCCTTTTAAGGTAGATATTGTGTGCAGTCTAGTAGAGCTACCACTGATTTTTTTCCATAGATACTCTTTCTTTCTAATCCATGAAATATAAACTATGTTAATTTACTATGGTGGTCACAGAGAAAAACAAAGTTCATATGTAATAATTAGAAACATGTAATTGGAGTTGACTTTGCATTTGTATTTTTCTCCATCTATTACAATTTTTTTTTGTATTTCTTGGATGACTGAACTTGGAAAAAAGCACAAATTAATTGCTTCAAAACTTTTAATCTGCAAACCTTTTGAAAATATTTTCAAGTTACTTTGAACTGAATTCTTCAGTATGTAATAGCTTCAAAATAAACTCTTGAGGTTTTCAGTTTGTTCTTAGGATGAGACACAGAGTTTTCTGATACATACTTTTGACCATATAAATGTATTGCTGAAGCCACCTGTGGAAGAAAAAATAGAAGTCTTACTAAAATGATATGGTTAAAAGATGTTGGAATGAAACTTTCTTTTAATTTCAAAACTATTCTAATTTCTTTAACTGATCACTGTTAACAGTTGGTGCTATTTCTTAGTGTTGTGATTTCTCAGCAGGACAGTGTTGACTGTAGGTCACACCAGGCAGCAAACACACTCTTCATATATTGTCTAAAAACACTGGTTTGAATTTTTTATTGTCCCCTGAGACCCCAAGGGGCCCAGCCCAGTGTACCTTTGTCTGCCATTTTCTCCTCTGATTCTCAAGACTGGCTGCCATGCTTCTGGGGTATTAGATTAACTTGGACTCTTTATCCATTACTTAGGCCAAAATTTTGAAAAATAAAAACTCATACCAAATAACTTTCTGAATTTTCCTATGGGAAGGAGAACTTCTCTGCTCTCCCTGCAAAGATGAAGACTGTTTCAGGCATGGCTGAGGTTTGTGGATGCTCACCAGCCTGCTGTGTCTGGATGTGGCACTTCATCCAGCTGCTTTTACATTACTTCACATTGGGACAGGCAGTTTCTTGTGGTGGACTGAAAATTCACATGCTGGGCACAGACTCTGTGTTGTTCAAGTTGTTGCAAAAAGGCCCAACTTCCTCAGTAGAAATCTGACAGATGAGATGAAGACTTTCTTTAAATAAAAGAAAACCAAACAAAAGAAACCCCAAAGGCCCCCTGAAATATTGTTATGTTCTTATACCTCTGAAGAGCAAAAACCCGTTATCTGTTTAGGTAAAATTAGAATTATCCATATATCTTTTATTGCCTTATTTTCCTCACTTTTTTTGAGCATTCTTTGAATTTTGGTTCAGTGATTCTCCCAGAGCCTAATTTCTTTCCTCGAGGACCTAGCTATCATATGTGAGATTGTATTTGCTTTACATGGCAAGGTTTTGGTAGTGGGGTGGTCTGCAGCGCTGATGTCTGTGAGAACATTCCAGAAGCTTTCCTCATGTCCAACAAAGCCAGTTCCAACTGGCTCCAGAGAGACTTTCCCAAGCTGAGTCTGTTCTGCCCATGAACAGTAACAGGTGAATTATTTCTCCCTGTCTTCCAGCCTTTTGTTATATTTTCTCTCCTAGTCCAGCTGAGTAAGGGGAGTGATAGCAGCTGTAGCGGGTTCCTGACACTCAGCCAGGGTCAAGCCACCACAGGAATTTGGATTCAAGTCCTGTAATCTGTGTGATCAATTCCTCTCAACTCTAGCTGGTAGAGCTGTTGAAAATTTTCCTTCACCAAAAGGAGTTCCTGTTAGCCCTTTAAAGAACTACCTGAATAGTGATCCTGTTTTGGAAAGTTTTATGTTTCATCTATTGACAACCTAAAGAAAACTGATTGTACAGAAGCTGTAGGCATTTTGTTGTTCAGCTATGCACTGCCAATTCCCTCACTGATTATTCCTGATAACGATTCCTGGTAGGATGGCAGGAACTTCTCTGGGAGACTTCCTCCTAAATATAAGAAATGAAGTGCTAAGTATGTCCATAATAATTTGTTTTTAGGAAATCCATCATCTAGGAAGTTTAAGTGAGGCAGTGGAAAGAGCTGCCCTGTGAGCATTGGAATAGGCTTCACTCTGCAGCACCACTGTGTTGAGATGCAACCTGTAGTCTTTTAAAGGAAAGAATTCACTTTTTTAGTACTACAACCTGTAAATAGATATAAGTAGATAATAGAAGGAGCTGCCTCTGAACTGCATCCATACGCTGAAAAAAGTGGGGAGTGTTTTCTAGATATTTCTCAGTTTGAGGAAAATTATAAGAACCAGAAAGATTTCTTTAAGAACTATGTTGTACATGTTTGTTCACAGTTTGGAGTTAAAATTCCCAATGGATTTCAGTTTTTGGAAGTTGTAAAAAATTTATTGCTATTGTTTAGATTTTGAAGTATAGCATGGAAATGATGGTTGAACTATATTTATGAGAGTTTGGGATCAATTTAATGGTTGTTGATTGCACTTGCTGACTTCTAAGGTGGTTTAGAATAAGGCCTTTTCTAGCTTTGTGAAATTAATACCCTACTTTTTATTTAGCAATTGTTTAACTGTTTCCCCTTCTTTTTAATCACTAGGTGATGCTTTTCCATGGACAATTAGTCTGCATCATTTCAGTGTGTATACTCTTCTTGGACAACAAATGACTCTTAATTTGGTAGAACCAATGGGTTGTACTTCTACTTTAGCTGTGACTTCACAGAAACTGCTGGCTTCAGGGCCGGAATCCAGACACTCGTTTGTCGTCTGCCTCCATGTCGACCTTGAATCCCTTGAAATAAAATGCTCCAACCCCCAGGTTGGTACATTTAATTGATTTATAAAAGGAAATTAAAAATAACTTGATTTAAGTACAATTGATCTGCATTTTCATTAAGAGGGTCTCTATCTTAATTTTTTTTTAACTGGGCCATCAAGATCAAGGTGCTTAGATTGAGATTTACTTTGAAGCTCTCTCAACTTCTGTAATTTAAACTCTTCTCCAAATGTAATAGCTGTAGTATAAATGCATCTTTTGGCTGATGGAGTGAAATGAATTGCAGATGTACCATTAAATGCCATGATACTGTTCTGCTGTCAGTGTGGATTCTTATATTGAAGTGGTTTAATGTAGGTTTTTTGCTACATTTTCATGGAACTAACATTTCTTTGAACATAAAGTGTCTTTTAGGCAAACAATGGTATCCTACAGTAAAAGGAAGAAAAAATAGATGAATGCATGTAAACAAAAGTTACCACCTCATTTGTGTTTATTAAAAGGAAAAGGTGTTCTTAGATTTTTTTCAGAAGGCACGTCTTGTATTTTAATGACTTGGACCTCGTTTGCTATAATTTCAAATACAGTAGGTATTTAATAATATTAAAAGTGGAATAGCATTGTTATAAGTGCAAGCCTTACCTAAGTGTGAGTTGAGAACTAAGAAGAAAATAGAAAAATACAATATTTTTCAAACATTCCTATTAAAGTGTAATTAAGTAATTTGTTTTGTAAACTGTAAGAAAATATTTCCACTAAAAAACTGAAACTCTAGGCTCCATATAAATCATATTATGTGCATAGTGAAATGTTAAAATGAAGTTGTAACATGGAATATTAGATCAAATGTTGTTGTCTTAAAGGGTCTCCTTGTACACTGTGATGTTATTCATTTACTGATGTTATTTAATTTACTAATGACTGAAAGGATGCAGAGAAATTATTTGAGTTTACTAAAGGTTCTTGAACTATCTTTTCTCATTTACATGTGCCTTACTTGTCCTTTCTGCTTTACTTATGCAAAAGGGAAGAGCAAAAGGCAATCAGTCTTCTTGAACCAGATGTCGAAGGATAGAAGATGAAAAATGCAGTTCCATAAACAGCATTTGATAGTCATAAATTCACAGTATGAAATTTGATTCCTTACAATGTCAGGCTGTATTTTTTCTATAGATGACAGCCTCAAACTAGGTGAAATTTGGTGAATTTGTTAAATGGTAGCAAAGGTGAAGTATTATATTTATATGACTTATGATTTAATATGAAACCATGTTCTGATGGTTGTAAAGTCAATAGATACTTCCAGTGGGCAAAATTGCCAGGATGTTGTCTTTGGTTGTAGTTTTCAATTTTGTAGTAATGTGTTATTTTTAAAGTATAAAATGCTGTAACATATTGAGCTTTACAGATTTTGCCAAGTAGTCAGTGGGGTCTTATTGAGTTATGTGTGGTTTTGCTGAGGAGGGAGTGGAAGCAGTGAGAGGGGGAAGCCTTTTTTAACAAATACTGGCAGTTACCCTTTTTGTCCTACCATTTTTCTTCTCTTAAATACTGTGTTCTAAAAATAATTATTATATATGCTCAAAAATACTTAGAAAGGAGGGAGGCCTTACACTTACACTAGCCCTTCTCATATAATCAGAAATGTGTTTGTAAACTATTGAGACTACACATTTGAAAACATGCAACCAACAAAAGAAAAATGAATCCTTCCATTTTAATCAGTAACAACCAATGGAAGGAAATAAAGTGCATTAAAATAACCAAATGTGTGACTTTATCTGAAGTTTTGATATTTTATTTACATGTAGACACATGCCATATTTTTTGTTTTAATGAGGCTTTATTGTGAGGCTCTTTGGTATTTTTACCTTTTAGTATAACTCTGTGAAAATCATCTCCCTCTAATGAAAATGTGCCTTTTTGTTTGCTGAACTTACTTCACAGTTGAGACAGCCATGATACACAGGGTGTCACCATGCAATTCCAGAAGGCTTTAAGCATCCACCCATACAGACAGAGTAACACCTTATCACTTCAGAGGGCCTCAGGCGTCTGCCCATACAGAGTAACATGATGTCACTTCAGAAGGCTGCAAGGATCTGCCTTTCTTGTTCTTTAGCCCAACCTTTCATACCCCTCATGTTCATGCAGTGCACCTGTGTGCCCTCTGTTCCCTTTGGTGATTGGTCAGTGCACCTGGGCACTCCACGGCTCATTGCTTTCAATGCTGCTCACCTGCTTTTCACAGCTGTACCCATTAGGGATGAGGCTGGCCGCAGCCCCACTCCCAATTACCACAAACTGTGTACCTACAAACTTAATTTTGTCCCTAGTTTCAGAGCAGGATAGAGTATTTTGATCATACTACTTGGTCGGCTAGGTGCTCGTGATGTTCAGAGACATGGCTACTGCTGTCTGAAATAGCCACTGTTTCAGAGTGTAAAGATTCTAGCCTGAGCAATTTAAAAAAGTCTCCCTGACAAGATAATTACTAGCTTTAATGACTATGACTGCTGCAACCTTAGTAAGATTTGAACCTTTCAGTGTTGGATTAACTGATGACAAGCCTCTTGACCTTGTATATGAGCATATATGTAAACACAAGTTCCTTCTTTTGCATTACTTTGTGCCTTTAGGAACAATAGCATAAATAATTTTCTGAAAGCCCTGCTTCATTAAAACATAAAAATATAGCTTAAGTTGTCTTTTGGTTCCTTAGAAAAAAAATGGTACATGGGGAAATTGCAAGCATGTGTGATTTGGATATCTGCCTGTATCCTCTTAAATTTCTAGAGATAGTTTTGCCAGCAAAGTGTCAACACCAGTTAATGTTATATTAGTCAATCAATTGGGTGGATGTTACATTAGTTAGTTACATTAGGACATTAGTTGAGCTTCCTGCACTACATGGAAAAGACTCGGGAATACTTAGAAATTTGAATTTGGTAATTTAAAGGTTACTAGTGCTTATCAGAGTACTGCAGACACAGAATACTTTAGAGCATAACTGAATGAGTCCTTCACCACAGCCAGAGTTGTTTGGCTGTAGATTGCTCTGTGTATGAAGGAAAAAAAATGTACTGTGAAGTTTATTTCCTCTAAGGAAAATTCTGTCAAAAGATTATGTGACCTGCTCTGTGTAAGCCTTCAAACTTCAAAAGAAAATCCAAGATAAATTAAGAAGGTTTTTATAAAATTCCAGCATTTCACCTCTTAAGAAAGGACTGCACCATGTACTTTGAGACTTCATCACACATTCTCACGCACAAAATCAAGTACTGTTTTATATCAAATATAGATTGACAGCAGTATTTTTCTGCATCTGTTCTGCCCACATAAGAAGCCAGCTTCGTATAGCAAAAGTGTCCTGAGGCTTAAAGTTCTTATAAATATGAGAATTTAAATTTTTTATAATGGCAAGTTGGGTATGGTATCCAGCTGTGAATCTGCTTATATAATATTTTCAGTTTTCACTGACTTTTTTTATACAGTATATTCCAATATGTTGTCATACAAATTCCATGATTAATGCCTATTTACAGAAACTTGTGTAAATATCTTAGAACTGAGTCAAACAATGTGCAAGTTAAACAGTGTGTTTCTAAATACTGGAATGACATATGCTGGGAGACTATTGAGTTTGGTAGTGAATATTCTTCCAAAGCCAGATCAGTTTCACATGCTGCATGGGATCATTGTTTTAATAGAATTTTAGTGAATAATTTTGCATTGTTAATATTTTATAAGTTTACATTTGCCTTTTCCTAGAGAGAGTATCTATACATATGAAATATATGATATATTACCTTTGCTTAATTGTTAAAATTTATGTTAGTAAAAATTTTACCAGACCATGTTATTGTTTATGTTTTTGAGCTATGTACCATATGTTTATGCAAAGAACAGATTATTTTTATCAGAGTCAATATACTGTAAATGATGTTAATTATTTTATTTGCAATGTAATTTCTTATCAGAACATTATAAATGGTGAGAAGTTCAGTTTTGCTATATTCTAAGTCTCAGTGGAGGACTTTGATGATTTTTCCTTCACCTCATTAAGAAATGCTTCATCCTAAAATAAAGTCTTAATTTTTTATTTTAGGTGCAGCTTCTGTACGAACTGGCTGAGATCACAAGTAAAGTTTGGAATAAAATTCAGAGAAAAGGAGTTCTATATCAATCTGTGTCTTCTGTCTATACTGAAACCATGACAGGACCTGTTCCTCCTAGTTCTCCAGTTAAAAGTAGCGTTGGTACCATTCCACCAGATACCAGCACATACAGTCCATCTGCTGACATTGGAACCACTACAGAGGTATTTTTATGTCTTAAAAAAATATGTTGTGTGAGTTCTGACCTACAAAATGTAGTGGTGTGCAGTCAAGGAAGAATCAGAAAAATCAGAAAGAGTAGTACAGTCCAGGTGGTTTGCCCCAATAAACTAATGAACAATGGTTTATTACTCATTTTGGTGGAACAAAAGAGAGAAAAAAACCCATTTGCAGTGTTGTGCCTATATTTATTATTTGTTTGTATTGTTTTTCTTTAAAGTGAGTGCATATTATCTTGTGTCAGAAAACTGTGGTTAATGTGTTCCAGTCAAGAAGCATAAGCCATTTTTCAAGTCCAGAATTAGTAGAATAGTAAGTGTTGTTTTGAAAATACATGTGATACCTGTGCTGCTTGTGAGCTGTTCCAAGTAGTCAGCCAGTCACTGATGCCTGGGTCAGTAGAGAGCTGCTGTGTGTAAATTGCATTGGTAACCTGGAGAGGTTCTGGGCTGTGAAGGCTTCCAAGGTTGCCATTGCATGCAGCTGTGTGCTCACCCCGCCTCCATCCAGCCACTGTTGAGCACTGTGCCATCTATGACCTACTCCTGAAGCTCAGTCCATTCCCCTGTCCCAACTGTCCATGTCTCACACTGCTTTTCTAGCTCTGTCACACGAGCATTTGGGTATACATCATCAGATATAAGATTGGCCACTTGGGTTTATGTATTTCTGCTTCCTTAATTTATAACACTGTGTAACTGCCTGAGCAATCTGGTACCTGATCATAATGTCAGTATTTGCCTGAGACTGTAAAATATTCGAGGCAGTGGGAGGAGTCCTGTGCCACACTGAGGAAAGCAGGTAAATTCTTTAATCAGCATGAGTGCTGTGTTAAACTTCACCCATGAGTATTATTAGCCGTAAGTCACCAGGTAGTTGGGACAGAGTAGAATGGGTGGTCAAAGGAAGCTTTGCAACTGCACAGGCATAGTATTTGTGGTTTTCTTAGTGCCTCTGTCAGGTTTACAAGTTAAAATAGTGAGTTGACCTTGTTTGTGCTCCAAGAGAGAGTCAAAAATGTGTCAGATTAATGGAAGGTATACCAAGGTATCACATGTATTCAGTGTTTTGTTTTTAACATAAATCTATTAGTATGTAGGGAGACTTTTCAGAATGACTGGCTTTCAGTCTCAGGATAGCCCCATCAACTTTAGGGACACCTCATGGAACAGTTCTGAACACAGGCAGATATACAGTAATTTGGATTCTGAGTGCAATATGTATTCAGCATTTGGCCAGGATTGGTTTAGCCCTGTGTATAGTATATATTAATTCTCAGGTTTGGAGAAAATGAAATGGTGATTGCTAGTGCCTACTTTTTAGATGCATCATACACACACACAACACTGAAGAGGCAGCTAACATTTAAAGGTGTTTGAGCTAGAGTTTCAGTTCTTAAGTTGTTTCACTAAAATGTTTGTAGATTAATTGAATAGCCTTGGTTTTGGTGTATGTCTACATGTGCATGATTTCAATTGTGAAAAATATTGCTATGGATACAGAATTGCAGGTAAGCAATAATAGTAAGAAAACAATGCGGTCACAAAAATAGTGGTTTTCCCCCTAGTCACATCAAATTAATTTTTCATTACAATCAGAAACCACCAGCTTTATAAATAACAATTTGTTTTTTATCATCTATATAGACAACAGTATTTGGAGTACATGTTGTACTTGAGGCATTAATTGAAACTATTCAGTAATTGTTTTAATCCAAATGTTACCAAGATTATTTTGGTAATATGGGTCCAAGTTCAGTGTTCATATCCTACCCTTTCACAAAATGTTCTTCATAATTTATTTAATTTTCTTCGTATTCTCAACAAATGTTATACACCAGCTAGAAAATTTCTTATCCAAAAAATTCTAAATTATCTAAATGAAATTTAGTGAATTAGTGAACAAGGGACAATGTTAGAATAGATGAATTAAATAATATATATTTCTGTTGGTTTGACTTGGGGAAATTTTCCAGAAGTTTGTTTTTTATCAGACTCTGTATTTTGTTTATATATTTCTATAGTTTTGAGCCTTGAAATCTTGAAATCTGTCAAACAAAAACAGCTTTGCTGCCATAGCTATGGGATTTTTTAAGTTTAGAGATTTTATAGTTACTGTGTTTTGTTCTGTGGAAGACACATGATTATTTTTAAAGCTTCTTTCAGCTGCAACAGACTTGCTATAAAAGAAGAAAGCAAACTTGCACAACTATTTATATCAAATAGCAAAAAAGAAAAGCTGATTTGTGAATGATTTATATTTTAAGCTGTGTCTAATTCTTTTCTTGCTGACAACTTGATGTGAGCACCATGGGCTGATGTGGATAAAACTACCTAGGTTTACTGACTTTTAGCCTGGGTGGTGGTAGGACAGGGAAGCATGAGTGAGAGGCTTAAATACTGGAGGCTGGAAACAGTTAATCATTTTTACAGTCCCTGCCTCGGAAAAGGTAAGGTAGTGCAGACTGCAACAGGCCACTTGTTACTGTTTACTTAAGTACAAACAGTGGTAGAAGTGTTTAGTCCTTGGGGAAACTCAGTGATTGAGCAAGAACGCAGAAGTTATTTTGATAAGGCATAGCATTAGTGTGGCCAAACTCTGATCATCCCTGAGCTTCAGGCAGGCCAAGGATGAAGGCCTCATATGTTTGGATCTTCCTGATGAACAAAGATAAATTCTGGTAAGAAAATAAACTCAGTATATTGGTCAATTTGCAACAATTGGTAAAAGAATTAAATTGTATATTTTAGGACTTGGCATGAGAAGTTGTGGGAAAATAGTTCAGGGTTTCTGACTCTGGCTTGATTTTTCAGTAGATCTGGAAACAGAGCAGAAAAGTAATGCATAAACATATTTAACAATAACATGCTGGGTGCTGAAAATCCAAAATGAAAATTGAAACTCAATGAGAAACAAAAGTCTTTCTTCTCACTTCAGTTTCTTAGTTTTTCACTGCAAAAAATTTCTGTGAATTTGAGTTTATTTGAGGAAAAAAAAAAGTCAGCTACTGCAGACCATCAGTTTTTCAGGCCCTTTGACTCTGCCTGATGGTTGTGGTTACAGTACCATGAACAGAAGGCTAAGAAGAAATGCAGTCTCTTCCATTTTTGCCTCCCAAAGGACAGTCATAGAATATGTTCTGTCTGTCTTCAGAGGAGCATCTGCCACTAACAAGGGAATGGGCTAATTCAGCTGTTTACACGTTTTCACTGCAGAAAAAATGTAGGTAGTATGTTGAAGTTAAACTGTTGAAGGAGGCAGAGGCAGCACTGTGTCCCTCTGACAGGGACAGGGTGTTGAGCAGCTGGGGGTGTCTCTGGACCAGCTCTGCAGCTGCCATGGCTGCCAGTAAGAGATCACTGCTGGACACTGCAGCCCAACCCAGTTTTAGCTACACTGACCTGCTGCCACTTCAAGGGGGAGTAAGGGCAAGTGACCTGGAATACTGGGTGGGAATGCAGTAGCCCAAGTACGGAATTGTAGATGAGGTGAAGCCCAAGTGGGTTGAGGCCCTTGTTAGGATTTTCAGGCTGTGTGGTAGAATGAATTCCAAACCCTGGCAATTGCAGTTACAGCTTCTAATTATACATCTGGGTCAGTATCTGTAACTCTAGGGTAAATGCAGTTCTTCAGAAATCTCACAAATACAGTTTTAAGTAACCTTGTGCCAAAATTACCAACTGACTGATTCTCTGAGAGGCATTGTACATAATTTAATATCTTCAGGAAAATAATCCTAAAGAAGTGTGGGAAACTTATAGCGTGACTTTTCTTCAGAGTAAAGTTATCTTTGTACTCAAACCACTAAATAAAAATAGCTCTCTGTGGAAAAAAAACCCTAACAAAATGCATGAAACAGCTGAAAACATTAAATTGCAGAAATAAAAGAACCCAATTATAAAATTAAAAATTTACCATGGTGGCAATATGTATTTTCTGTTAATGTACCCCTTTAATCAGCTATTGTTTACTTCTTTTTCAACTATCAGAAATGTAGAGACCTGCCAAAATTTTAGAACAAAGTTGATTTTCATTCAAAATCCATTTTGGAACATGTTCAATGGGAGAGTGAGGGGGTGTGTGGAAGACAAGAAGGAGGCTGTCTCTCATTCCCACTCATTCCATCATTGTTTTTAAGTTACAGTTTGGCAAAGTGAAATGTGTTTATGGTACAAACAGAACTTTAAAAATTCTTCAGATTAGAAAAAAAGAAAAGAAAAAAGTTGCTTTTTATAGAATGCAAGGAATAGAGAGCCACAAATGGGTCCACAGAACATCAGCTTTGTCAAGAACACTGGCTTGAGCTGTAAATAAACATGAAAGTTTTGTTTTTCCCTTTCCTTACCTTAATTGGCTTTTATTTCTTGATGCTTTGTGAAATCCATCTGAAGATCTCAGCACAGGGAAGTTCTCTTTGGGTGGCTCCTTCCTTCAGATCTGCCCTGCTGAAGGGATCTGCCCAAAGTACTGTTAACTCCACCATCTTTTTAGAGCATGTGAGTTTTGGTGAGAAAGGTCATCTCAGACACAGTGAAAGTCCAACACTGAATCATCATCTTTTTGGGCAATCATTCAGAAGCAAATTACAAAGGTGTGGGAAGTTATTGAAAGGCAGAGTGTCAAAGGAGCTGTGTGGATATTATACAAGAGAAACAAATAGAGAGGAATATATTGTCAGAAATTGAAAGGATCACAACTAATGCCATTCTCATGGCATGAAATCTCAAGTCATGATATAGGTTGAGGCTTCTCTGATGTCCTCTAAGAATGAGGACTTTGCAAATAAAGACTCATTAAATCTCAAAGCATTGTGGTTTTGGAAGGATACATTTTTCACTCGTACCTTTCATTGCTTTACAAGTGAGCACAGTAGTTGAAGGGAGGCAAGCAAGTGTTTGCAGAGGGTTGACAGGGATAGTTAAAGACAGCAAAATGGCTGGGTTATGTTGCTGTCTTATTACTGATGCCTGCCATTTCAGAAGAAGCAGTAAGGGCTAACACTGGTTAGCACTGGAGAAGTGACTGCTCTGCCTACATCCTTTCAGATGCTGGGGAGCTTGCAGGCCTGACACTCTCCAAGGTTGCTTTTGCCATACTTTTTCATTCCATGGACAGGTGCTGGCATCCTTGAAGAAAACTGAATTTTGTTTACAGTATTTACTCTTGTGTCACTGTCAGTTAGTGCTGCCTTGTAGGATAACTAAGTGGCACTGGAGAGAGTAGAGCTCTTTGTGGACATAGTAGGAAATATTTTGCAAGGACATGGTTAGTAAATAGTTTTAAGAGATGGGAATCTGGACAAGAAAGGCGAGAGGCAGGAAGGATTTTGCTGGAGAAGCAAATAGGAAATGCAAGTCACAACTTGTGAGAAAGAAGTTAACCTCTGCCCTGAACGTGTTATTTAGCAGGTTCTACCACACTTTTTTCTTTACCTCATTTTGTTGGGTGCTATATGTTCAATGTGCCACTCCAATTTGGGAGCTAGATGCATCATAGTGAAGTGAGCTATCGGAGGTTTCTCCAATGTGATGTCCTGCTGTGGTGGCATTAAATATTATTGGATACACAGCAGGAGACAGGCCCTGCTATATTTAATAATTAAATTTGCAGACAGTGTAAGAGTAAAACAGACAAGGAAGAGTAAACAAACACTAAAAGCAAGAGGGTGATGCTAAGTCCATGACTTGGAGAGAGATTTCAGGTGGGATTGTGTAAGGAAGTTAGCTCACTTAGAATGTGATGGGGAGCAAATGCTTTTTGGACCTCAGGAGTCTAACAGTTTTTCAAAAAATGATCACCTATGGCTCTTCAGGTTATCTGTTCAGAGATGTAAGCAATAATGCCTTATATAAGAAAAACAAAAATAAATAGAAATATACTTGTTTTCTTTCATTCATTTTGATTAACACAAAGCCACTGTCACTATAGATGATTGAAAGTGGACTGGATCTTAATTTTCATTGCATCACTTCATATTACGTCTGTTAAGCTAGTCCAGGTATTATAGTCTCATGTTTAGGTGTTATTTTCTTGAAACATGCATTGGTTAGTTGGACAGGCTTTCCCTTCCTCACACAAATGAGTATCTGGAATGCTAAGTTCTTTGAGTCAGCTATTGACAGCGTAGATGGTTTCTTCCCAATTGTAGTATCACTGAGCTTTTCAAGGGTAAAGGTTACTGCACGCAGACAAAGTACCTTTGCTGTTTCTCTCTGTGTCCTCTTATAGTTTAGAAAACCTATAATTAAATTGTAGGCCTGAGTTGAATGAAAATGTGATTTGTCAACATAAATGCTTCCATATGGGCTATGTCATTAGGTTTGGGCTAGGTCCTACCCATCCAGAAAACAGATTGCTAACAGAACTTCCATACTTGCGTTTTCCAGCCTTGGACTGCAGAATGAGGCAAGTACTGTCAGATTTTAACTTTGCTACTGAAAGCAAGCTTTCCTGGGCATCTGAAGTTGAAACGAGTGCATTCTGAATCTTGCCTGACAGGTTAAAATGGTTTCAGTCCAATTGTAGTGCTTACTGTGTAGATCTGCCTTCTGGGGTGTCTTCCATAGAAATAATCTTGGCTTTTAATTAGATAAATCTCAAACATGCTGTTCATCATATTTTACAATGCCTAATCCCACAAACCTTCAATGGGTGTTTATTGGTCTGTTAATCTTAGAAACAGCTTGGTCTTAGTGGATCAAAGTGACTAAACCTTTTTCCTTTCTTTGTGCTTGAATGAATAAAATTTGCAACACATGGTGGAGTTGCAAGTGGAGATGCTCCTGGATATTCAGTAGCTTCTGGATGACATTAGTGACTTATGTGTCTCTTGCATTCAGTTTAATAGGCTGTAAACACTGGGGGCCGATGAGCAGTTGTATGTTTGCATCTTTCTTTCCCTATCTGGAAGATCCAACAAAGGAGCAGGATGAGGTCCTTTGGCTGGTAAATATTATCAGAGCATGCCTGCATTGCTCTAATAAGCCCACATAACAGAATTTTCAGTATAATTTTCATTTGTCGTCATCTTCTCCTAAAAATATTAATCTTTTTGTCTTCTTTGTTGAGCCCTTAAAATTTTAGGGAAGGAACAGAGATTATTGATGGCACAGAAACTTCTGCAAGCTCATTTGTCAACATTTCATACATTTAAGAATCTTACAAGTGACAATCATTTTTAAACAGAAGTATTTAGAAAGTGGCAAATAAAAAATTTCCAATTCTTACAGAAAGCTCTTATTTTCTGAAATCTTTTTTCCAAGAAAGTACAGGGAAGCACATACAAGGGGGAAAAAATGACTCAAACTCAGTGTGTACATAGTGTAGGTGTTATGGCCTTACTGGGTGGCTCTTCATTTGATGCTTCCAGTGACTCTTCCTTCCTTTGCCTTTCAGATATGTGCAAGCCTCCATATCCCTTTTCCTATTGCATCTCCAAATATTCCTATTAGCCTTTGTTTTAAATTGATAATTGTGTTTCCATAGTGTAGAATTAATACCTGTCATAAAACCTTACAGTTTTACCATTCAGTCTTTGCCATAGTCTGTTATCTCTACCAAAGAAAAGGGAAAAATACTTTGTTTATCTTTTCCTGGTGTTACAAATGGCTTAATTCAAATATACTATTTGAGAATCTGTATTTCTGTAGTTTGTGCAGCCATGTCAGTTGAGATAGAAAGAAAAACCTGAAAGTGGTGAAAAGCAAGACTTTTTTTTTCCTCAGCTATTGCTTTTGTTTTGTAGGGTGATTCTCTTCAGGGTGGTGATGATTCTCCCTTCTCAGACTCCATTACGTTGGAACAAACAACAAGTAATATCGGAGTCTCAAGTGGACGTGTCAGCCTATGGATGCAGTGGATGTTACCAAAAATTACTGTAAAATTGTTTGCGCCTGATCCTAGAAATAATGGCACAGGTATTTTGCATTTTTCTGCCTAATGTACTATTTTAAATTTCATTTAAATTACTAATGTACTATTTTAAATAGCACAGCCTATTTTACAGCACAGTATTAGCTATTCAGAGCTTGTATCAACATTACTGAACACTATAACAAAGAAGTAATGGGTCAGAGCTGTATTTTAAGTAACAGCAACAAAATGTAGTTAGGTTATTGCATGCAAATTAGAATTCAGTGTTGTTCTTTGACATAAACTTTCCCCTCCATGTGGACAGATGATTAAGTTAAACTGGAAATAAGTTAGTTAATTTCCGTAGAGTGCTGCATTTATTTCCTTAGAACCAATCATGTTTCATTTTGATATGATTTAGTCATATGTTTTGTGTATGTCCATATATAGTCCATTCTAGTTTAATACTGATAATTTCAAATTTCAATTTAATATAATCACCATAATATAATCATTAAAGTCAAAAGAAGTTTAATACAGGGTTCAGAGAAGTTTCAACTTCTATGTTGAAAAGAAAAATATGTGTTGTGCACAGCTTATCTTTTTTTCTCTTTGAGATATAGTTGAATTATCATCCAACAGTATTTATTTGAAAGAAACTCAGATTCCATAAACTTCAGGACTTCAATTTCTTTTTTTCTAGGAAATACTGCTGCTTAGCTATTAACATTATTGCCCATAGAAATGTGAAAAAATAAAGTGACTCATTTTTAAGACTAGTTTTCAAGAAATGCACTTGAACCTTTGATTTTAAAAAAACTAATTACACAAGAGAAAGAAAAATCTAGTATAATTAGAGTAAATATCTTGGCAAATATTTTTTCTTTTTTTCCCCCTAGGAATTATGCTATAAATACCTAAACTAGAAACCCCCTATATGTGTTTCTCAATACATTTGTATAAGAAGGTTTGGATTCTAGTGTGACACTTGAATCAAAAAGTGCTTTATGAGAAAACTCTGAGTAGAAATATTATCATCCTATTTACAAAATGTAGTGTCTCAGATATATTTCTTGCTTAAAATCCTTCAGGTTTCAGATTAATAACTAATAATTTTTATTTTCTTTGACTACTGCAGAAGTCTGTATTGTCAGTGAATTAGAGGATCTCAGTGCCTCAGTGGATATGCAGGATGTCTATACCAAAATCAAATGTAAAATAGAAAGCTTCAATATTGACCATTACAGAAACAGGTAATTCCTGCGAGTTGTGATGCTTTAATTTCAGGCTGAAGGATAAAGGCAGGCGGTGTTTTGGTTTTTTTCCTTCTTAATTCTTAACTTAATTTAAGGTATATATTCAATTTCAGTTAAATTATTTTAACCTTTTAAGTTATAAAAATCACAATTGTGTTTCCTCAGAATTAGATCTAATTCCAAAGAAATACATAGAAATCATTGCAAATTTAGGAGAGCGGTGTTTTCACGCTTACTGCTCTCTTGATCCATTAAATGAAAATAATTAATTTTAGCTTAACTTTAGAGTGGGAAATTCCTGAAATATTGGTTCATGATGTGTTAGCTAGTGCCATTATTTAATGCTTTATGCTATGTTATTCTTACATGCTGAAGAGAAACAACTCAGTTTTTCAGAAACATCTGTTGCTGTGGCAAAGCAGCAGTTAATGTAATGAAGAGAGCTGAGCTGATGGTCTCTGCTGTGTCACATGCCACAGTGTTGTGCAGACACCTGAGTAAAACTTCAGTAATTAATCTCAACCAGTGTATCATCAATACTGTGTGTATTCATAGTCTGCATTCCCACTCTGCAAGTCCTGTTGTCTGGATAGTTTGCTACACTGACATGACTGTGTCACTTGACACCCAGGCACACAATTCTGTAGACAGATGGCATGTACCATCTTCTAGTTTGTGTTGGCCATGAACACACCAGTCTTGACAGAGAAAGAGCCTGTGTAGTCTTTGATCAGCTAAGGTAGTATTTGCCATTACAGATCAACAGATTCCATTAGGAATTAAGAGATTAAGAGAAAATAGAATAGTTATGTTACTCTTTGAGAGGAAAAACATACTTAAAAACTTCAGCACAGCTGTTGGCATTGAAAATAACTAAAATATTTAGGAGTATAAATAATTTTGACTCAGGAACCAATGTCTGCAAGGTCTTTTTGAATGCTTATTTTTCCCTATGTACAATAGGGAAGAGATTTAGTATAAATTTAGCAATGTTACCATTGTTTCTTTATGATTTTATTCCTGATGAGCTGTCTTAAAATTTATTTTGATTCCTTTCTTTTTGCCTAAGTTACAAATGCAGTTATTGTTTGTATATAATATCATATTTGCTAATTGAAATTTTTACTTTTTTTAAAAAAACTTCTAAAATCATGTCACAATGCAGGAGTGCTGAGCATGTCCTGGGATGCATCAGGCACAGCATTGCCAGCTGGGCAAGGGAGGGCATTGTCCTGCCCTGCTCTGCGCTGGGCGGCCTCACCTTGAATATTGTGTGAAGTTTTGGGCACCACAATATAAGAAAGTTATTAAACTACCAGAGAGCATCCAAAGGAGGGCAACAAAGGTGGAGGGCCTTGAAGGGAAGCCATGTGAGCAGTGTCTGAGGTCACTTGGCCTGTTCAGCCTGGAGAAGAGGACACTGAGGGAAGACCTCACTGCTGTCTACAACTTCCTCATGAGGGGAAGAGGAGGGGCAGACACTGATCTCTTCTCTCTGGTGACCAGTGACAGGACCAGAGGGAACAGAATTAAGCTGTGCCAGGGTAGATTTAGGTTGGATATCAAAAAAAGGTTCTTCACCCAGAGGCTGGTTGGGCACTGCAACAGCTCCCCCGGGAAGTGGTCACAGCATCAGCCTGACAGAGTTCAAGAATCGTTTGGACAGTGCTCTTGGGGACATGGTGTGGCTCCTGGGGATGGTGCTGAGCAGGGCCAGGAGTTGGACTTGATGATCCTTGTGGGTCCCTTCCAACCCAAGATAATCTATGACTCTGTGAAATCCCAGTAACCAGCTCCTCTTAAGAAACTTCGGGGGAAACAAACAAACAAATAAAATTCCTAAAAAACCCAACGAACTCAAAACTTACTCCACTTGACAAAATTGTCACTGTTCTTGTTTATATTTTCTAATCTATTTGGAGTACCTTTCCTATGTGCAAATCTCTGTGGAGTGAAAACAAAAGCAGAGAATAGATAAGGTGAACTTTCTGTCTTCCAGGCCAGGGGGAGATTGGCAGTCAGGACATTTTGAAGGCATTTTTCTACAATGCAGAGAAAAACTTTTGGTGAGATTTCTGTAGTAAACTAAGGTGCTTACCTGAATAACTCTTCTTAAGCAAATTACTTCACTTTATTCTCCTATATGTTAAAAAGAATGGTTACAAGAACTGTACAAGGCACATTTTAACACCTAAAAGCTAACTTTTTCTAAATAATACTTATTTTGTAACATATGAATACAGATGTGCATTCGCAGTGTCTTTGTTCTTGTAATCTTTCTCCTTCTTGTTCTGTTAAAGCTGTCTGCTGAAAATCCAGGGTAAGTCTCTTTTCTACACGCAGGATTTTACTATACTTTTATTCCCATGTGTCTTGACCTCTTGCTTTAGGTTGTCCTTTCACATAAAGTTTTACAGTTACCTTAGTTACCTTTTTTAATCTCTTTTTTTTTTGTTTGATCTGATTGAATCTGATTGAATTTCAGCTTTTTAGGAAAAGATATGGCATAGGTTTATCTTGCAATTACATCAAAACATGCAAGCTAAATGTAAACAATTTTTTTTGCTTACGGCAACTTTTTTTATTTCTTTTTTTTTTTCTTCCTATCTTCCATGCCTCATTCATTATCTCAAGCCTTGGGGAAGATTCTTGGTCTCTAGGGCAATATGGAGGTGTGTTCCTTTCCTGTACTGACAAGCTGAACAGACGTACCTTGTTGGTTCGACCTATCAGCAAGCAGGATCCTTTCAGTAACTTCTCTGGCTTCTTTCCTTCTGTAAGAATATTTTTTAAATTTTTGAATACAGAACTTTCACTAATAAATGCCAGCAAAAAAAGAAAAAAACCTCTTAAATTATTTTCTTGTCATCTAATTGGTTTTTGTACTGGATATATTTCTTGGTGATATTATGTAACTTGTGTTATTTCTACCTCATCCTTTAGTAATAGTTGTCATTTTTTAGTAAATAAGGGAATGAGGATTGATGGTTCTCAACCTTGTACATAACAGACCACTGAAGTCAGTGAGATTCATTTAAATAAGAAGTGAGCACACACAGTATGTTTGAAGGCCAAATACGTAAAAGCCAGTACTCAATGCTGCATTTTTTAGTGTAATTCTGGTATCTACTTAGGGATTTAAGTACTTGGCATTACTGCACTATACCTTTATGCAGCCTTATAAAATTGCTTCTCTAATTATGATAATGCAACAATTAATAATTCCATATTTGAGTCTTTCTTTTAAATGCTTGGATGATTACTTGTTGATTCAGAATATCTCAGTGTGAGATATTTAAGTCATTTTCTTCTTGCCTCTTTATCCTTGAAGAACTTCATGGGTTATGACATTGGCCTCTTTATCTGTGGGTCTATGGAATTATTTTATGTTAGTGAAAGTTCTGGATGGTCTGATTTATTTTCATCATGAAAATTGATTTTGAATACCTTCTCTTATTCTGTTTGTTTCAGTTCTTATAGTAAATAAATTTACCAGTTTGTTTTAATTAATTTAATTTTAAAAGCTTCCAGTTTTCCACCATTTAAACTGTGTATCCTGTTTATTTAAAAAAGAGATGTTGTTCTTCTGCTAACAATGTTTAAATTTTATTAAATTGAATGCTATCAAATTTAACATGCTGAAAGAAGCAGCTACTTGCAAAATATAGTTGCTTTCATTTGTGCTTACATGATTAAAGCTAATATTTAAATAATCTTAAAGATTTTTGTCAACATGTTTATTACATTGTTAAAATAATGGTTTTTACATTTTTCCATTTATAACAATGACTAAAAAACTTTCAAAGGTAATATGGAAACTCCCCTGTCCATCTTGTGGGAGCTAAGGATTTAATTGTCATATTTAGCAAGACAAATCTGTCTTAAGTAAAGGAATCTGCTATTTTTAAAGTACAATGCAATGTAGAATGAAATTATGTGCTTTAGTATGCGGCACAGCTATTTTCATTAAATACTCTGAGGTGATGAGGCCAAACCAGGTCAGTACTTATTTAGGTGACTATGAGTGGTTTACACACCCATGGTGAGATGGGGTCAAGCTATCTTAGCACCCAAGTGATATTTTAACAGCTATGGTGTCTGCACTTACAGAAGGAACAATGCAAAGGGAGTGAGATCTACAAATGTTTTAAATGAAGGAGGAATCATAATATGTAACGGTGTTAAAAAATATCAGAAAGATTTGGTAAATTTAGGTTCTTGAATAAATGAGGGTTTTTTGGCTGATTAGATGTGAGTTTCATGTAACGTAAGTAATTAGAAAAGAAAAATATGTTCAGAAATTTGTGGTTTTCGATGACCCGATGCAGAGAAGTGTGGACAAACTGTGCATTCAAAAAAAATGAAAGGTGTTTTGGGTTTTTTTTACTGTTAAATGACTGTAGAAAGCTACTAAAAAATATAGAATCCTAAATAACCAGAAATATGGTAATTGATGAATGTTGCATGTAGATTTTTGCAGCAGTTTATTTATTTATTTATTTTTCCTTGAAACAGACAACTGCCAAACTTTTAGATGGTTCACACCAGCAACATGGATTTCTTTCTCTCACTTATACCAAAGCTGTGACAAAAAATGTCCGGCACAAACTGATATCAAGAAATGAACGAAGAACATTCCATAAGCTGTCAGAAGGTCACACTGATGGTTCTCCTCATTTTCTCCATGAGATCCTTCTCTCTGCTCAGGCCTTTGATGTGGTCCTCTGTTTTCCTTTGCTAAATGCAATTGTAAGCATTTTTCAAGCCAGGTTGCCAAGGAGTCAAAAAGAGAAAAGGAAGTCACCAGGTCAGCCAATGAGGACTCATGCTCTGACTTCCCGCAACCTGCCTCTGATTTATATCAACACGGGCGTAATAAGAGTCTTCTTCCCCAAAAATGAGGAAGATCATCATATTGCAGAAGGTACAATATTTTATGTTAGAGATTTTTTGCTGTTCAGTATTGTAGACAAATACTTCTAGTTAAATCGTTGACCATTGCTTCAGTTTTAAAGGTCAGAGTTAGGAAACATCTAACATTCATGTTACTTCTCTGCACATTTCCTCAAAATTTCCTTTTAGCTATTTATTTGATCCTTGCTATGGTGCCTATACAGTTTGCATTTAAAATGTGATTATAAAGAATGGTCAAAAACTGTGGAAAGAGCGCTTAACCCAGTTCTACAGTGGTGATTCTGTGTCAGCTTACATGACACTGGTATCAGTGGAGTGTTCCATAGGCACCTGTCCCAGCAGGGAGTGTAAGCAGGGAGCCTTAGCTCTTGTGGACATTGACATCTGGAAAACCATGTGGTAGTAAAGCAAGTAGATGGTTTAGTTTGGAAAATATTATTAAAATGTACCTTATGGATGATGCCCAACAGATGATGCAGTTTAGCATTTTAGTTGAAGCTATTCCAGCTCTCTTGTGCAAGAGGCTTTCAGATATTTACAGAGTTTGGGTAGTGTAAAATGTTGATAAATAGCTATTTGATAGATGGATAATGCTTTTTCTGTAAGATAATGTTTTCCCTTTGTATGTAAAAATATATTTCCATCCCGATTACGGTCTTTATATATAAATAGAGATGCTGGTGTTAAAATTAGACCATGCAATAGCTGATAGGAGTACATTCACTTCTCACAATTCTTCTAGAGATTAAAAAAAAAAAAGTAGTGTTTTACTAATATCGTGATACATGTACATAAGTTCTGTAGGTATGGAGCATTTCTTTTACCATTATGTACAACACACAATATAATCCTAAGAGTATAATCTTTAGCTTTTTCTCATAACCTAATTGCAAGAAGTGCACGCAGTGAGAATTTACATAGATCATTTTTTTGCCAGCATCCTCTACAATTTTCCAACTGGGATTGCTGAAAACACAGGAAGATAAAATTAGACTGGCTGTCTTGGCAAGAAAGAATTATGATTCTAGTTGGAAGAGAGTTCTAGGGCATGCTGTCAAGGAAATCTTTTGTAAAAGTATGTTTTTGTAGCTCTGTAACTGTATACTTCATTAAAAAGAAATTATAAAAAAAGCTTTGTCTTTTTTGCTGTTTCTTGCTTAAGAATGCCTGCAAGAAACTGAATTGACATGGTTAAGCAGTCAATGTAGGAAGAAAAACTGTATGCTTTTAAAGCAAAATGCTAAAGATTATCCTAACTAATAAGAAAGCCAGCTACACTCTTCTGCTGGAAAAGTCTGAAATAGCATCACTATGAAAATTGGTACTCTTCTTTCATTTTTTCTTTCACCCCAGATTTTCCCTAAGTCTCATTTGTTTATGAACATGAAATAAATTGTTTCTGTCTTCTCCTGCTTATTGTCTTCAAGAACAATAGAAATTAGAAACAGTAAGGAGCAAGAGTTGAATAAGACCCACATCTCTGTTGTGTTAGGTCAAAAGAGTTCTGGAGATATGCCTCCATAAGATCCTCATTCATCGTTTATTGACTAGGAGACATTTTTAATCCAATAAAACTTGTGTGTTTCAATTTGTGATCACTGCTGTAAAAGCAGAAAAATTATTTTAGTTTCTCTTCTAGTTGATTGTCTGCTGTTCATATCCTGTGCATACTGATAGCTACAAAAACTATCCTTCTCCCAAACTCCACAAGTAATTGTGGCTTTACATGTTTAGTTAAAAAAAAAGCCAATCTGTTGTTCACTTGCAACTTCCACAATGAACTGTGGTAGACAAACGCTGAAATAATCAAAATCATGTTTCTTCTTCTGAGGAATTTGCATACATACATGCATGACTACACCCACACAATTTTATAGTATTTTAGTTTCACAGTTTTTGCAGCAGCACCAATTAACATTTCTTTTTGTGGTAGATTTGAGGGCAGCATTCTATCCTTGGCAATAAGCAATGCTGCTTTTTGAGTTTGATTTGTTAACACCTCATGTGGTGTTTCAAGCTCTGGCCAACAGGCCACACTTACTCAGCCATGGAGTAAGGGTAACTAAATATACAAAAGAATATATGACAACTAGGAACAAGAATTACTGCATAGCAGAAGACTATAAGTAAAAATTGTAAATTGCAAAGAACTGATAAGTTGTAAAGACAGAAAAAAATCCACATCTGGCTGGTTTGAGGACAATAGCAACTCTTTCTTGTATGTACTAGGAGCAAAATATCAGGAATCACTATAAAGGACATGATGAATTTGTTGATAGTGAAAAAGAAAAGGCAGCACACTGAATAAATGTATGTCCAGAATTTGTAGAAGTGATATATTCTTGTCACATGAGCATGACTCGCTACTTTGAAGTCTGTCATAACATATGGTCTGTAACATCCTCCTCACTTACTATTAAAGTTTCAGATCAGTCAGGTTGAGTAAGTTGTGCTCAGGGATCTTGGTCTTCTGAGGCTAATTTTTAACATACCTTGGAAAAACAGGCTTTAGACAGCTGAAGGTTTATCTAGTAAAATGAAAAGTGTAATGTTCAAATAAAATTAAGACAGGTAGTTTTATTGTTCTCCCTCGGAGAACATAAAGGAAAAAATATTACATGATTCAGTTAATAAAGAATTACATATTTTTTACATGATAATAAATATGCTTTTATGGGAAATTAGACGTTCAAAAAACATCTGATTTCCATTCTTCGTTGTGGTTTCAATTCTTAGTTGATAAAATGTTTGCAAAGATTTGATATGCTTAGACTTTTCTAGGGAGTTTGACATTTTGTCTCATGGTATTTAATTTAAACACATGCCCATACTCTCTCTGTGGAAATGTTAAATGAATTAAAAATGGCTAACCAGGAATCTAAAAAAAAAAAAAAAATCCACAAAAACTCATCAGTTGGGAATAATAAATGAAATTGGTGTTTAACAGTCTGAAAGTAAATATAAAACCATTGCTGCTATCATCAGTGAATGTTGCAAAGCATTTCCTGAGGCCATGCATCTGGGTTACTGTGCTTACATACTGCTTGTAGAAAGTACAGTAAATCTTCTAAAGCTAAAGTTATAAATGAAGGAAGGTTTACACAGACTGGGTCTTCAGGACTGGAGAGACTATCCTGGGAAACAGTGGCTGAAACAGCCTGTGGGTCACAGGGGACTGAGGGAAAAGAAGTCAGGGAGGTAGCTGTACTTCTGCATATGGCAGATGCTGGAATCTCACGTCCAATTTGCTTTCTGTTGTAAAACTGGGTGTTGATAAAAGTAGAAAGGGTGCTGAAAAGTATCAAAAATGTTAAGTGCTAAACGAGGAGGCTTAAAAGGAAGGATTAAAATAGCATAATGTATTTAGCTCAGCAAAAAGGTGACTGAGATGAGTGGATAAAACCAAATGAGATTGTGACAACATCTTGACACTTGAGTCTGTAAGATTTTCCTAGATTGTACTTATATTGTAAGTATAAAGTAATGTGTGTACAGTATTATATTGTAAGTATACTTAATTGTAAGTATGTTTTTAAAATGTAGCAGAGATGTTTTTCCTCTCAAATTTTTTAATATTTGCAATGACTGTGATTGTTTACTACATTATTCCCATATTTTGAAATGTGTGCGTTAATGAATGGAGATATGAATTCATATAACTCTTTAGAAACCAGCTGATTATATTAATGTCTGTGATTCTTTCTGATTTAAAGTTGGCTTATTTATTGACCTACAGTAAACTGTACACAAAAGGTCCATGCCCAGCCTTGAAAAAAACTCCTAAAATATTTACACAATAGAGACTGTTATGGGTAGTCCTGTGCTCATTTTGCTTTGCTAAGTGTCAGAGACAAATTAAAATTCTTAGCCTGGGTAAATATATTTATTAAGATCCACTTCACAAGAATAAGGCATCTGCCACCTAATTGAGTTGCAGTTATAATCAGATGTATATTTAATACCATCACTCTATTTTCTTATGTGAGTATTGGAAAGCAAATACCCAACACCTAAGTGTACAGCGGCAGTATTCTGGTACTTAGTACAACACCTTGCTACTTTTTGAAAATATGAGTTCAGATTTAGTCCAAAAATGGAGTTTTTCATCAGCTTAACTCTTGTATCTTTTTTCTAGCAACCAAACCATCTGTAATTAGTTTTGTTTTGCTTTGGGGGGGCTAAAGGGTTTCTCTTCACTTTGTAAGTACATGAGGTTCTTTTAAATAGGTTGCTTGTGTGCTAATACACGTGTGTATCAGAACTTGTGTTCCCACTTTGCCACATATTTACTGGGGTATTCCCTACAATAGTTTGAAAATATCATATTAGAATTTCTGTGATTTCTTAGATCTGTTCAGAAATATATGTCTTTATACATATTTAGCTGCAAAGCATGATGTCTTTTTCACCAAGACATTACTGGGTCTGAAGAAACAATTTTTTAAGCTTATAAATTTTGCTGGTTCTTACACACCAGGCATTTCACACTTCAGTAAAATATTTAAACTATCTTCTCCTGCAATCTTGTTTTCAAAACTCATATATGAGAGTCTTGCAGAACTTCCTTGGATGTGGGAGCAGGTGTGATGTTGTTCCATCCTTGTTACATCTCACACGGGTGTTGCAGTGAACAGTTTCCCTTCAGATGATGAACTCTTTGAACTTGCATCACACCTGCTCCTGAGTTTCCTGGTTAATGTGGAGTCTTCTGAGCACCACCTTATCTAAGTGCTTTGTCTGTGCCTGCTGACAGAGTTAGCTTTCTACAAAAAATATGGTGCTATTTTATTTCTGGGCAGAACTTTGGTTTTCTGTATAATATGACCACTGCTTTTAAAACTGAGAAACTTTACATGTGGCTGAAATTTGAAAATTATGGAGATAAGTGGAAAGCAGAGATTTTTTCCTTCTTGGAATAATTTTGTTACTGATGTGAAATTTACTGTCCGGTATTACATCTTGTTCGATGTATATGTGTCATATTTCAGATTCTCTTGTTTCAGTCCTTGTGTTTGAACTTTCCATGTGTGTTGCAGCCAATTCCAAATGCTACCAGGATGGTTATACTGTGATATCCTGTAATGTTTTGCATCTAAAGATATAGGCCTATAATAAAAAGGGTGCACAATCCAGAGGGGTTTACATGCTGATATTTCAGCAAATAGTTATTGGAGAAACAAACAGATCACAAAGAATCTGTCATAAAATGTCTGAAGTCATTTTGAAATACCCTTCCCAAAAGTGTCAGAATGAGAAGTAGCAGACCAGGATTCAGTGGTGTGATAAAACTCTGGGGAAATGAAATTACAATAGTTTTGTCTTTATGTATCACAGCAGGGGTATTGATTTTATGTTGCTCCTATGCAAAATTGAATCCTTAGCAAATATTGTTATGTGCATTTTTTAAAGAAATAGTTTTTCAGTGTTCCTGCTATGTGCATTTGACTTTTAATCAAACACATATTTTCTCTTCTCCTAACTACAGCTAATCCATCAATTAAAGAAGACACTTTGGTTCTCAAGATTGGATCTGTCTCTATGGCTCCTCAGGCTGACAACCCTCTTAGTAGAGCTGTGCTCAGAAAAGACATTTATCAGTAAGTGTCAGGGGAGGGTTTTGGCTTTTCATGTATGGTCTCAGAAAAATTCATTCTGGGAGAAGTTAATTGATCAATAAAACTGGTACGTGCAGCCTGTAAAAATACTTTTCACATACAATCTTTTGATATTCAAAACCAGGTTTTTCTGATTTTCTTCACTTGTGGGCTTTCAAATCCATTTAGATGAATCAAGTTCTGCTGTGAACTGCTGATGAATAACAGAATTTAAATGTCAAATCACTATGAAGTTTAAACTCACAGATGAGAACATTTTAGGAGGCTTTCTTTTATTCAGCTACCACTAAGTTCACCTTAGAGAAAAGGAAATTTTTTGTGACTTCCAAAGTGTTCAGTAGCCATATAGTGAAAAGGAGATGGATCTTAAGAATATAAATGGTAAACATATATTCAAACTGTAGGATTCTTGATGTCATGTAGATCAAAGCTTAAAGGAATGCAAACTTCTAAGGAGCTCTTTCCCAGTAAACACATTTTCTGTGAAAATGTCATGCTCTGGATTGTGTCACTAAGTATGTGCAAACCACACTAATCATATATAGGCAGCAAAACTGGTGAACATATGTAATCAACATGATAAAAGTAATATATGATCCTTAGTAGAGTTGGCACTGTTGCCAGACATGAAAGTAGGGTTGCAAATAATACCAAGTGAGAAAAGTCACAGAAATACAGATGAACAAGTGTCTTATACTTCCCGTTGGTCTGTTTTTCAGATGTGGCAATATTTTTAACTACTTCATAGTGCTCTTCAATAGAAATTACAAACATCAAAATCTTTTCCCAGCAGTAAAACATTTACTGCCTAGAAAATGACAGCAAGTTTTACTTTTGTCAAGAGTAGGATTTTTAGGAGACCATGAAATATCTCCAATTTCACTTCTGATCACTTAGAAGTTGTAAGAGAGTCTTTTTCTTCATATTTCCATGTGGAAGCATTTAAATTAATGGGTTTGCTTGTATGTTGGTTACAGTAGTTTATCCTTTTTTTTTTCTCCTTTTGTTTTTAAATGAGCATTTTATCTTTTGTATTATGGAGCTTTCATGGAAAAAGTCTTGCAGCCTGGCACTACCAGTGGCTTTGGGTGGCAGGGCCTGATCCAGCTCTCCAAGTGCTCGTAGATGAAAGAGCTCTTCCAGACATTTGTACAGGCTCTTCCTGCTCCTACCCTTTCTGTCTGAGGAGACTCCCATCTGATACCTGCTTTAAGAGTCAGAGACCCAAGTGTAGGTTCCACTCTCCTCATAGCAACAAAAACTTTATCAAAAAATGCCTGGTCATAAAGTGGAACCTGCAATTACCAGGTTCTGTAAGGTCGTTTCAGTCACTGTAGGGAACTGTGTGATGTTCCTTGTATGCACATTACAAACCAGTGAGTAAGCAACTCATTTACATCTAAAATCAGTGAAGCTATGATAGTTAACATTTTTGAGTCTCTATCTTTGCCTTTATGGCTTTACCTGAAATACTGGAATTTAGTGCTTTTCAAAGGTTCTGATGCTATTTTGCATTATGGTCCTGTGGGTCTTATATACATAAATGTTCCAGACAAGATTTGTGCAGTGTATATTTGGTTTTCTTAGTTTTAATGCAGATACAATACACTCCAGTTCTCCTTTAGAAATCATGACTCCAAATGAGCAAGGTAAAAATAAACACTGGCCCAGAGACATCTCTCATCTGACTGCTACTGGCATTTTGTGACCAGTCTCCCAGCATCATGCTTCCTATGTCTTTTTCTGAGTTTTCTGACATGTTAAGTGATTTCCTCAGCTTCAGTGACCACTCCCCTAATTTCTCATGATCTGTCAAATCATTTGGTCTTCTCTTTCCTTCTTTAATTATCCAATTATACTAGCTTTACTAAGACGTTTCAGAGCAGAGCATCAAGTTACTTTTCAGTGTTTTATAGGACCGTATTGAAGGTGATAGTGGATGGTCTTTTGTTTTTGGAAAGAAGGTGACTATCTTAATCTGTTTAAGCAAGTTTCAAGATTTTCAAAGTATAATAAAAATATATAATTTTTAAATTAAAAATATTAAGATTCCTGTTTGGGGTTGGACTAGATCCATTTTCTAATTACAAAATCTTTGATCTAGAACAAAGTGTACTTACAGAAGGTGTGGTTCAAGATATCTCTTCATTGTCTTACATGACAGTCACTGCTGTTAGACAGCTAGACTTCTAAGTGAAGTTAATTTCACTGTTTTTCAGCTGTTTTTTTAATAAAATTATACAAAGGGTTCAGTATTGTTGTGCAGGACATACAGCCTGTACACAAGGAAAAAAATCCAGTGGGATATTATTAACACATGATGTTGGGTCTAAATATGAGAGCTCTTGCAAATTATTTGCCCTTTTTAACATGCCCATGGTACATAGTACTAGATAAAAAACCTGGAGCTAATACAGAAGGCTTAAAAATTGAGTAGTAAGATGAGCAAACCCACACAATGTGTAACTCATGTGCTTGGTGAAGCATTTCTTAGCAAATATTAACAGAGGTACAAGTAGTACAGTATCCAGTGTAAGAGACTCTAAAAAAATAAATTACAGAAGCCTGTTGGTTACTGAAGAATTAGCATCTCCATTATTCTAATAATGCCAACATGTTGTCTTCTGTCTTTTTCCAACCTCTCTTCTCTGATTTGATGCTGCTGCTTTTAATAGAATAAAAGAAAATTAATTGTTGTCTGAACCACTGTCTTTACAGTGTTTCTGGAGTGGGGATACAGACTTAATTTGTGGTGTCACTTTGCTTTAAACAGTCTTCTGTTTAGGCTTGAACTACAACCACATGCAATTAGTGTAACTTTTGTAGTGCTTCATGAGAAAGAAGAATTTTTGCTTCTCATTTAGAAGCTGTTCTTTTAGGAAAGGCTGAGAATCATTTTCATGGCTAGAGGCTGAATGGGATTTCCAAACATCTTTTGAATTTGTCCCATAAATTTATACATGAAAAGCTGAATGTGCTCACATATCCTCAGTAGAATGCCAGTGCATGAAAGATAAGTTTGGTACAGTTGCAGGTCATACTAAATAAACCAGACCACTTTTGGCCTGTAGGCTGAAGTGAGTCCATCTAGTATGTCTTAGGAAAAAGAGCTTATATGTTAACTTGGAGGGAGAGCTAAACTGAAAAGGGAATGTGGAAAATCAATATGCCTCAATCATTTGGGCACAAATATAGTTTCAGGTGATTATTGGAAGTGGAAAAGAAATGTGTTGACATTGTAACTTCAATTTTCCTATACTGTATAAAAATTAATCTTAGAGTATTTTCTCCAGGGGAAAATGGACTAACTAAGTTTTGATATTAATATGTAGTACAGAAAGATACATGCACCATAACAGCAAATTAAGGCCTCCTGAAAGCAGTATGGTGACATATTTCTCTCTGGGGACAGTAAGAGACAATGTCTCTTTTTTGATTTTTTTTTTTCCTGCTAAATTGTAGGAGTTGGTTTTTTGGTTTTAATGGTTTTTCATGATTCTCTGATTCTTAAACTTCAGCTCCAGCTGTGTTTGTGTTCCGCAAATATTGCCGGAACTGTACATTGCCTTCAAGAAACTGTCAGTTCTGTTGACTGGAAGATTATCAGATTATTGAAAGGCTTTGGGATGGGATCAGGGAGCAGAATAAAGGAGGGGTTTTGGATAAGAATGCAAGTAAGGCAGTTGCCTAGCCTGGCTAAAGGGAGGGAAGAGCAGTTAATTGAAACTGTGAAGGAGTCAGTCAGAGCTATATTTTTGTGGACTTTAACTACTGATGAATTTTTAAGAAGTGTATATGTTGGGTGTATGAACAGTGAATAGCACTAGTTGTGCTAAGCTACCAGCAAAACTGGGCACTATCAACAGGGAAATGGTTGAGAAAACTTCATCACAAGATGCAGAAATTCTGGTTCTCTGACTGAAAAAATGAGAGGAAGTAGATGCATGGATATGCTTAAATATGAAGCTGAATTTGAGATGATGTTTAGTTCTATTTCTGTTTTGGGATAAGGACCCTATTACACCAAATACTGTGTGAATGCTCTGATGGATTATAGAGGTAACTCCTGATCATCCCCAACAGGGTTGTATTAGCAAACTGTCATGAAACAATAATTAATGGAGTTTTAGGGAGTATCCATGAACAGATAGAGAAAAATAATGTTGAGTTACAATATTGTAGTGCAGAAATTAAATTGCTGACAAAGACCTCAGAGAATAGAAACTGATTGGAGGCTGTTGTGTAAAGGTCTTACTTATAAAGTCAGAAATAATACTGCCAAACTATCAAGTTCTGGGAGTTTAGGTAAGCAGAATCCCAAGCTTTCCTCAGCTTGGCCAATAAAGAACCTAATTGTTGTCCACGCTCTGGATTCATCATTTTTGAGATCCAAGGATTTCATTCATGTCATATATCAAAGCTTAATAGTCCAGGTCTGAGTGTTCTATGGTCATTTTCATGTGTAGATCTTTCATAGATCAAAGCATAAAGCTGTCCCTAGACTGTTTCCAATTTGTGAATGTAAATGGAAATTCTTTAGACATGCCCCTCCCCACAAAAACAGTACTTGTAAAGAGTTTACTTATGAAAAGGTAGTTGTAGATTTCATTATTTTTTCATTTAGCTTTTTATTAATACAAGCCTTTTCTTATTATAATTTTTTCACTTTTGTAGTTTACTGTTTTTCACTGTTTAACTCTCAAACGTTTGCAAATAGCAAAACAAAGCTTTTTTCCTTATAGAATAGCTGCTATTTTTCTTTATTTCAAGGAACTCCATCAAGAACTTCCTTGTAATAATCCTGTAATGCCCATAATGGGTTAACAAAAATCTGTGAGTGAAATAAGGAGTAATAAACAATTTTCTTTGTCTGTACTGATACTGCTGGAGTGAAAGGAAAGAAAAAAATGATGCAAGGAATTTATGAAAAAAGCACATACTTAGCCAGCAGTCTGTGTGGAAATCTGTTTTTTCTTTCAAATGTGGTTTGGAAAATCAAATGCTTTTCAAAACTTTTCAACAGCCCCCACATCTGTAAGCATCTTCTCTTCAGAAATATTTTGACATGTTTATATTTGAAAAACTATACCTTGAAATTATTGTTCAAAAAGCCTGGATTTTCTGTAACTTTATTATACATAAAAAGGTTACTTTTTGATATTTTCCTTTTCAAACCAAATAACAGTTTAAAAACTGTTCTGTTTTTGCATAGAAGTTAGCATTAAGATAACTAAATGTTTCCCAAAATATGGACCTAATATACATAATTTCCTTTTAAGAGCTGATTATTTTAAGAAGGTTCTATTAAGATTTATTTTCTATTTTACCTATTTTTGTTTTCAGCACTTCATTGAGGTTTATCTGATAGGCAAACAACGAATTAGCTAATGCTGAGTAGGGTTTCTTCTTCTCTGAATAAGGGCAACAAAGATAATCAGTGAAAAAAAATGTATGCACGTAGTTTTTGAGGGAAATGTGAGCTGCTTATTAAATTGTCTGTTTGTACCACAGGGAATTAGGAAAAGTATCAGTTTTAGTATATTGTAAAATCTCTACCACAGTTTTTCGCAAACTTCAAAATGGTTACAACTGCAGGGTGATGTTATATACGAAAAAAAATTAAGAGAATAAATTACTAGCATTTTTAAAAGTATGCATTTTATTCCATATAAGTTGTGAAATGGGATTGTGTTAGCAATCCTTTTAAGTTCTCATCTATCTGTGTTAAGGAAAAAAAATTGTATCAGCAAAGATTTTGAAATCGCTCCCAGAATTTATTTAGTAATTTTTTTCAGATTTCAAACCAGGATGATTTTATTTCTGAAGATTTTTTTTAAACAGGATTCTCTCTGCATATAATTTGAATATACAATCTTGTTTCATTTTGCATTTAATAATCTTTAGAATTAATAATTGTTGTATTGAGGTGTAAATCAAAATATTCGTAGTAATTACAATTTCTAAATATTGTTCTTTGCTATGGTACTTGATCACATGTTTTTTAGCATAGAATTGTCTACAGACCTAGGAAAATCATCTTTCTCTTCTGTAAGAATCCTATACTACTCTCTGGAGTAGGGCTTAGAAGTAAAGTCTTTTAGTCTTTTCCTGCTTTCCATTTCTCTCTTTTTCTGTGTTTAGCAGAGAGGCAAAAAAAAAATCTGCTTAGACCTTTTACCCAATAAAATATTCATATATATGGATAGCATTACATGCAAACACCACTCCTAATTAGCATTGGCATGTTTGAGGCTATTGCAGCAGTTATTAATTTAAAACTCTCAGTGGAAACTAATTGTAAAATAACAGCTGGAACTGCCCATTTAGTTTCAGAAATGTAACTTGCTAATTATGTAATACCAAAAGCTATTAAAGCTAAATTTATATTTGGAATTTGGCTTTAAAAATGTTCAGCTTTAACCTTCAAACTTGTTTTTACTGGAAATTTCTTCGTGAGTTCTACAGGAATCTTCAACATAACTAATTTTCCTAAATACATAGATTTGAAATACATTCCCTTATAATGTAAGAGTGAAAATAAAATAAATTTTATAAGAAAATAATTTTTACAACTTTACTTTTCTCTTTAATTGATAAATTTAATCACTATGTTCTCAATACACATACCTACTTTATATTTTTTCTTTCACTTAGTAGCACACAACCTGATTCATACAATAAGTTTTAATTTCTTTGTGCAGTTCCTCAGAGAAAGAAAATTGAAATATACTTTATAGAAACATTCCTATCAAAGAGCAGTGCCATTATGTCATTTAAGCATCCATTTGTTGTTCATCAGGGCTGCATTTTTGGAAACCTTATTAAATGCGTTAGAGGGAAAAGAAAAACAAGTACGTGTCAATAAAGAATGAATTCAAAGGAATAACCAATTAATTTAAACAGATCAAAGTTGAAACACACAGAATTGATAAAGATATTTTTGAAGTCTAGAAATTCTTAAACAGTGCATATATTAAAAATATTTTAATATAAAAAAACACCGACCTTCCTCAATGATTTATTGTTACTTTCAGCTTTGTTTTGAGGACTTAATATTCATTTTATCTGCAGTGCTCTTCCTTTCTGCTTCTGGCTTGGCTGAGGTGTTTGCACAACTGGGTTCTTGTCACTAGCTGCATCCCATCCTTCTTGGGGAGGAGTGGGGAGGAGGAATGAACTTAACTTGCATGGAGATTCATGGAGATGTGTTTATGTGTGGCCAAAAGCCCTGTTTTAGAGGCAGATGGAGATTTGAAAGAGCAGCTTCATAAATCTCTCAAAACTGCTCAAATTTGATCTGGAAGACCATGGGCTCACATGTTTGGGAGGGGCTCCAGTGTCAAGGCACGGTGAGGAGAACCACTGACCTTGTGCATCTTGTGGAGGTGTCCATTCTTCAGCAGTGGAGGACACTGCAATGGTCTTCCCTGGCACTGTAGACTAGTTCAGTGGCAAATATGATGTGTGTGTGTGCAAGCCAGTCATGGTTAGTGCTTAACCGTCCTGGTTAATGCACAAAGCATTTGGATTTATTGTGGTTAAGATTGTTTCATTATTCAGGTATCATTCATTCTATCACCTCTGTGTGATTTAGAACAAAATTGGGAATGGGTTTCCAGACTCCCTTTAAATTGGATTGTGTGTTCAGGAATTTCTCAGGTTGGACAGTTTAGTTGTGAACTTAAGAGCCAAGCATCAGGGATGCATCCCTTCAAAATGGAGTCTACTGAGTCTATGTACTTTATATGATTTACTGTAGCATGCACTCCATTTCTTTCATTTATTTTGATGCCATCATTAAACAGCTTAAGGTCAGAAGTAAATAGCATTTTAAAGTAAGACTTTCACAAGGGCATTGCTGTCTCTGCTTTGCTCATGGGCTATACTTTGTTCTATAAAAAGATTTCTCAGCTGTGTGTGATCTTAACTACTGTATCTTCTGCAAAGTCAAGGTTAAGTTAAAGAAACAAAACAGGCTGAACTCAGAGTTTCCTTGGTCTTCTGATACTTCTTGCTGTCTCAAATAATGTTTTAACACAATTAATTAGTATTTTCTGTCTGTTATATGCAGAGTTTGCCATGTGAAATTCATACAACATCAGTTTTAAAATCTGTAACATGTTTAGGGTGACTGAGTGGAGGAGAGATTAGGATTTCTTTCATTTGTGCTGGTTTGAGATGCTGTTTAACATGGTTTTTTTCCATTTCTTTTTTTCCCCAAAAAACAGCAGTTCTGCTGTGATGAAGCCAATCAAAATAAAATCAAACAAATTGTTTTTTTGGTTAGTTCTAATCCTTTTAAACTTTTCATTGTATTCTATATACGCGAATGCTCCATGTCTTGAACTTCTTGCTTTGATAGGTCCTAGTCCTAAGATTCTAAATACTTGTTATGCATAGGGGTGTTTTTTTCTTGAGACCTATGGTTATTTCAGTTACTCTCATCTTCTCCCTAGGAAGCAAAATTTCTTTTCCTTTTTTTTACCCCTCTATGTTTGGACATTTTGAATGACCCCCTCAGAAATCTCATCTCTTTCTCTTTAACCAGCACTGATATCTGCCTCCTTCCTTGAGATCAAGTCTGTAACTATTTGCTTCCCTTAAGTATAATAATAGCCTTTTCTCCCATTTGAAAATATTTTCCAAACTGTTAATTCCTCCCTAAAGCAATTCTTGTTTTACCACAGGGGAGAGAAAACATGTCAGATATTTGAAGAGTTACTTGAGTAGAGAGGTCTCTCACCCTCCCATCCAAGCAAGTGATGTGCAGACCAGGCATGCCCAGTGAAGGGACTAAAGGAGTAAAGTGTGGCCCTGGGCTTCTTTGGGGCTGCCCAGAGTGGGGTGAATGTAATGTCAGTTTTTTAACATTACTTTATCCATGGTCATTGGGTAATGAGTTTTGTGCCCATTTAAATTGTGAATCCAAATTTGAACTCTTTTAAGATATACTTCTTCATGGTGTTGCTGTTTGTACTTGTGTATAACGAACAGGCTGAGGGACCTGAAAGAAATAAAAAAGTGTTGGGGCCATCAGGCAATTGTTCTCAGTAAGGTTATTATCCTGAACCTATTTACTGTGTAGGCACACAAGGATTAGCCCTGGCAAAAAGGTGTGTTTCATCAGCTTGGGCTTGGATCAGCTTAATCTGCCACCATGATCTGGCCTTTTGAAACAGCACAGAATTTGACACTATGTACTAAGAATTTTTAAATAGTTCTCAGATTCAGCATTAACATTAGTAAATAGACTGTAATAGTTTAAAAATGTAAACAAGAAAGGGCACAGAGACAAAGAAAAGACACATTAAATACCACTTAAAAATCCCAGAATACCTTTCACAGTTTATGTACTCAGCAACTTTAATGCAATGGAAAAATTTTAAGATAAAACTGGGAAATAAAAGGTAATCCGAAAGATGGAGTTATTTTTTATACAAGTAGTGTTTTGTGTTTCATGTTTTATGTTATAAAGCAATGTTATTAAAGGTTTTACATTTCTTCAAGTTACATCCCTTTAATCTTTCTTTTTCCTGAACAAGTAGCTTTATATTGCGCCTGTTATTGTAAAATACAGGGGGGAACGAGGAGAGGTGTTTGGGTTTCTGTTAACATGGGAGAAAATAATTAGCTGGTTCTTAGAAATTAATGCCACTTTAAGAGCTGGAGTGGTTCCTCTGTATGAATTACTGAAGTAATATTCCTTTTCTTTACACAGACTCCTTACAGTTTCTTCCCAGACTCTACTTCACTGATTCATAAAATATAGGATTGAATTAATGTATCAAGGTTGCTTTTCTGTCTTATATACTGAAAATTAGCATCTAAAGTCTTGGCTGCAGTAAGTAATTTATTCTAAAAGAACTGAGGAGAGCTTTTAAAACTCATTATTCTATACACTTTTCTTCTTAACTATTTGTGAGTTAATATAATTTCCATCAGCTCTGGTTTCAACAAATGCTTTTTGTTGGAAAGTGTTTTTCAATATTATATAAAGCAGATTTCTTTTCTTTGTAGCATTTTTAATTCTAGCAGGATGTCAAGGTAACTATAATGCAAGTTGTGTGCTTCTGTTACTGAGAAAAGCATATCCCGTTTGTGATGAAACATTTGTTAACTTCTGTATACAGATTGTGGTTCATTCCGTAAATATTTGTGGGTTCTCTGATGTCCCTCACAGGGTTTTATCTATGACAAATTCATACCACAGTTCTTAAACTACATTTTGGGTAGAAGATTTCTTTCTTTTGCCAAACTGTTTGCCAGTGTCTTTCATTTAATGCTTGTAAGTATTTCAACTTTGGTTTTCAATTATTTAACAAAAAGGATTATCAGAAATATACAGAATAGTAACATGTTATTTTAGCATATTTCTCTATGGGATACTCTTCCAAGCTCCCATGTTACTGCTATCCTGAGCAACTCAAACTTTACTGTTTAAGTGAGCATGGTTCCTAGCTCTTAACTGACTTTTCCAATATAGCTTCACTTAGCTCAACCACCTTAAGTACGGTCAAAAGTCGTGCTTAATGTTTGTTATGTTTAAGGTCTTACTGTGCTATTAAACCTTATTTTGCTGCAACGAAGACAAAAGAAGAAAAAAAGAAATTAAAAAGCCACGTCCAGTGGGTTTGTATTGCATTTCAGAAGTTTTTTGGGGTTTTTTGGTTTGGTTTGGTTTTTTTTTTTTTTTTTTTTGCTTAAGAACAAAAAATTCCATCACTTCTTTTTAAGGATTGGTTTGTAATCTTATGGGCTTTATTAGTTGTTGGACACAAAGATAAATGTACCATTCTTCAGCTTCTCAAAACATTTTTCATGCCCACTGATATTTTTGTTGCTAGGGTTTTGATTTTTTCTGTGAGAAGGCAATGGCCAGCACTGGTATGTTAATGGCTAACACAAGTGCATGTTGAGAGTAATAAAATACAGAGATAGTATGAGACATCTCTGTTTCAGTGTAAATGATTGGCATAAATCACAGCTACTCCGGTTTTCTGGCTTGGTATTGTGTGTTCTTGAGCACTAAAAAATAAATGGGTGTGGAGGTGGTACAAATAGAACATAGGAGTATCTACAAATAGATATGCCCTGTACTTTCAGGATAGGAACAGAAGAGGTTTGAACTCTTTCTGATAACCAAAATTATTTAACTGTTGAGTAGTATTATTTAATCTTTGTATGTGACAGTTTTTCAAGAAACAGGAAGAAACTTGTAGATTAGCAAATCCAGCTGCAAAGCAAATTCAAAACTTTTTAAGGTTGGAAGTGTATAAATATGTGCATATATGTATTCAAGAAAAAGACAGAGGAATGCAATTCTCTGGCATATCTTTTTTGACCCGCTGTATTCAGACAGCTTCATTGGTTGATTTTTCCATGTTTTTGGCATAGTAAAAAAAAATGCCTGATATATTATGTAACTTCAAATGTTATTGAAGTTATTTTCTAAAAATAATTTTTAAAGTCTTCATGTTATATTTTTCACACACTGCAGCTCATAAGAGTGTATCCAATTGTATTTACTAAGCTGGACTCAAACTACAGATGATGGAATGTGCTGTTTCCCAAATGAGCAGTGTATTTGTTTGTGTATTTGTATCTGTGCAGTGTCCTTGCAATTTTTTTTTTAGCTCCAGGCAGGAAAATAAACCTCTTAAGTTTTCTTTATAACCACCACCATTTAAATATTTGGGCATCATGGAGTCACTGAACTACCTGACACTGGAATCTGTAGTCTTCTGGCCAATATTTTGAATACCCAGGGATATTTTGAGTAGATTTGCATCTTTTCTGTTTCTCTCTTTGCCCTCCTTCAAATGTGCATTTAGAAGTAAAACTCCCCTTCAATAAATTTTGTTAGGCATAGATTCATACTGACTTAGGAGGTGCCAGCAGTCAGTTAACAATAGTCTAATGGGGTTTTAAGGAAGAAAATACACTGGCTTTAACATGACAGGTAATGTATTTCATAACTGCTATGGAGTGAGGTTTTATATCAGGAGAGTTTTCAAGGGATATTGAAATAGACAAAGTAGTGCCAGGACTTCAGGAAGAAGAATTAAAGGAAGGTTATTTTTAATACTGTGTTATTGACATATTTTACAATATCATATACAGTATTTCAGAAATAGTTCCAGCTTGCCATTATGAATATGATGATTCTAGAAGAAGAAGAAGAAAATACAAGTGGCATCTTGAGAAACTATTGTAATCACTGCCAAAGATAAATATGAATTGACTTGGAAAGTTAAATATTCATATTTTAGAGTAGTCTCTTGTATTGACCATGCTATAAGCATTACCGATTGCAACAGACATGCTGAAAGTATGCATTAATATATATTGTTTAATGTAAAGGAAAAGCTGGTATTTATTTGTTTGTAATGTTCTTTTCTGCTTCAGATACAATTTGGCTGATGTCCAGGTATGTTTTTGATATACTGACACAGCAGCAAAAAAAAGTCCTGTCCCACATCAGCTTATGAAACACACTGAGGACAGTTTGCCTTCCAGCCTGTTCCTTATACCAGGTTGTACTGCACCGTTTAGAGAAATTCCACACATCAAATATGAAGGCTGTGTTCAGTGAAACTTCACCTAGGTATTTCCAGGTGAATTTATAGAACATCTGGAAAAACTGAGATATTGTACCACTTAGCTAGATTTATCAATTAAACCAAAGTGAAATTCAGGCTGAAAACAATGGGGAAATCACAAGATTATTTATCTTAGTCATATGGTAAAACAAGTACCCACAAAATATTTAAAAATCTGAAATGAAAGATCCTTTGACTGCCAGGCAGCATTAAGTTTTGAGATAAAATTATTTCTACCACAAAACAAAAGCATAAAAGTGTTTGGGTTATAGTGTATTTTCCCTTTTTTACTAGTCCCCTCTCCAAACTTCCATTATTTAGAGAAACTATATTCCACTTGGTTTTTTTCAAGGAACATTTGGCATCCAAAAATATCATACAGACCTTTCATTGAAATTGTGCATACTTATCATTTATACAGTCTGTCAAGTGTATATTTATACAGTGCTTCCTGAATTTGGGTGAATGTTTCAAAAGTAGAAAGAGATTCCTCAAACTGTCTAAACATTAAACAGTATAAAAATGAAAAACTGGTTTTTAAAAGTTCAGACTTGCTCATGCTGTTATTTTTGCTGAGGAATTTAAACAATAAAATTATAGAAGTAATTAAACAGATGACATCTAAATGCACAGCTGCAAACCTCGGCTTTGTTTCATCTTACACTTTTTTTGAGAGAGAAAATACTTCATAGTTTACTAATACTGCACCTTGTGGCCATAGGGTCATTGATACTGTGTTCCAGATACAGCTCTAGAAGACAAGTGCACTGCAGAAGTTCTTCAGCTTCTTTGCAGGCAATTACTGTACTGCAGCCCTTGTAGCAAGGGACCACTTTTATATGTCTGGTCACCTCACAGGATATATAGAGCATTTTCTGCCCATAGGACTAAGAAAGGAAGCAAGGGCCAAGTTTTTTGCTGTGTGATCTGCTGTAATTCCTTTAATGTGTTTAGTAGCTTTTATATGATCAGTGCACTGCTACCAGTCCTGACCTTGGTGTGGCCCAGTTCATTAAAATCTGGCCTTCCTAAATGGATAGCAAATGGAATTATAGTAGCACCCACCTGGCACCACCACTGTAATTAATGAGCATGAGGGGATGTTGGGTTTTTTTTTCCTCTGTATAGGTACCTGTTTGGTTTCAAAATAAAAATATTTAAGTAGTCACATAAATAGAATAAATAAATAGTATATCAATTAAAAATTGCAGACACAAATTTTTATCCATATTTTATAACTTTGCATTCTCAGAATACTCTCAAAATGTTTTCTATGCAATTAGTTATATTCACAAAATCATTTTGGCTTTATTCCCACAGTATAAATTAGAAGACTGTTGAAGAGGTTGATTTTGTAATTTAGAGATACTTACTAAGCGAGTTTAGAGAGAAGAGGAATGAAGCCTGCCTCTCCTATTTTCCTTCAGCATGTTCTAGCCTTGCAAAGAGGGAAGCATGTCCCATGGCAGGCCAGCCAAAGGGATCTGCCTAGCCCCAGATGTTCTCATGTACAACAGATGGAGACCTGGCAGACTCTGCTCTTCTGCACATCCACGCATCCCATTAGACTTGTCACCTCAATTCTGACCAAGACAGTGTTTCCTGCTCCTTTGAGAGGGTGTCAACCACACATGCAAAATAGGCACAAACCATTGACTTCCACTCACCAGATTCCTTCTTCTGTCTTCAAATCTCTCTTCTCTTGCATTATGATAACTCAATGAATGTCAGTCCTTTTATAAAATGGTTTGGGATTAAATAAATACCTGTATGACTCAGTAGTTGTGGTTGATGAAACGGGTGAAATAGAGGACACACAGTAGTTAGAGAAATGTGCTTGTAATTTTAGTTTTTCATCTCTGAGCAATTAGTTTAAGAACTAAGGGTTCTTTTCTGTGTTGTCTGTTTTAAGAAAAAGCTACAAAGCAATTATAAGGGAAGACCTGTCTGCTTCAGCTTGGCAAGAAAAAGCTGTGCTGAAAAATATTAGTAAAAGAAAATAGTGTATTTGGATATTTTAGAAAAAGTTTGGTTATTACTGTAATTATTTTCTGTAGAAGAGTTATTGCTGCACAACTAGAAAAGTCTAGAAGCAGAGAGGGGATAAATGTGTTTCTAACTATCCCATCTACTTGTCTCAAAGGTGACTATTTAATACCTAGCTTGAACATATTTAAGGGAAACACTTGTAGGTAGAGTACTGTGATGGCTTTGTTGAAGATCCTGAATGTCTTCTCTTAATGTCATTCTCTGTCAGTAGCCACGATTGTCATAGTAGTAGATTCTGTACTGTGCTTGAAGTGTCTGGAGGCTTGGAGTGAATTCAAACACCTTTTTCATGGTTGAATTTTCTAAACATGTATCTAACACATCCTTATTCCAGACTATGACACAGAGGAGACTAAAACACATGTTAACAACAATCAACTAAAATCTTAATGCTCTTTTATATGATTAACTCTTCTATGTGTTAATGAGTGTAGATGATTTGTTCTATACATCCACTTGTTTTTTTTCCACCAGGCACTTTGGCATTCATGTATTGGATCCTGTTTTAGAGCATGCTTACCCATAATTGAAATTTTTTTTTTTGTGATTTGAAAGTACTGAATTCCCACATGGAATTAATTGTGTTACCTAATGATCTGTACAGCTATTTGTTGTTGTATCCTCTGCTTTAGCTTTTTTAACACTTATACCAGTTCCTCTCTTCTCAGTGGTACTTATCTCTGTAGGTATACAGAGGAAAAAGGGATCAGTGCCCAAGAGATAGAAGTCAGAAATTTATCCAACATTAATTTGAAAAAGAGGAAAGTTACTTGTTGCACTTATATTTTTGCATCCCTGTAGCAATTGTTTGAAGTAGTCTAATGCAATCAGAAGAAAATTTTGCATTTATTTCAGTTACTGGCCTTTTTTTTTTCCAACATACTAAATGTACAAGTAATCTACCTCTCAGCTGATTTATGCCTATGTAAAAAAATGATAAACACTACAAATCATTATAAAGTTAGAACTTATGAGTGTTGCTGACTACAAAACATATTCCATTAGAATGCAATTAATAACTTTTTCCTTTGCATTAAGATGTTATGTATTTGTCCACTATGTAAATTTAAGAAGGGGTCAGTCGTTTTTATTTTGCTCATGGAGCTATCACTGATGTTTTCTTTTTACAAGGGTCCTACACATTTGAAGATGAACCCAGGTACCTTAACCACTCTGACTTATAGGACATCTGCCATATATTGACTTCTGTAGATAAGGTTGATGTATCTGGCTGTGCAGATCACAACACTAGGGCTAATCACACAGAATGTAGTTTTCATTGTTAAACAAATTCCTGTAATCAATAGTATCCCTTGCAAATCAGAAAAGCATTAAGCAAAGTAGCCTTACTGTACTCAGTTTATATTTTCATTTAATAAAACATTGCTGGTACCCAATCCAGAGTATGCTGCCAGCAATTGTGGAGATGGGACAGTAGTTGTGTTATTCTGAGGCTGAGCTGGAGAGGGGAGAAGGAGCAGCTGCCAACAAAGCCAGTCAAAGCCAATCATTTCTGCCTCTTTTCCCCAGGAACTGGGGAAAAGAGGCAGAAACAGTGAGAATTGGAGTTTACTGCTGATGGCATTTGAAAGCCTGCTCTACTGATCCAGACTAAAATAAATTGTTTCCAGCATCCTGGCAGTCATAAAACACTGTTTGTTACACCACAAGTCTCCCTATGGACAGATTGCAGGGTGGGAAAGCAGAGGTGAGGTTACCCTTGTCCTGGAAGACATGTATCACTCAATATGGCAGAATGTGTACCCAGGATCATGTGACGACCTCCTCTTCTTGCTTAAAGATTTCTCCTTCTCTCTTCCTGCAATATTAGAATGTTCTTACCTGCTTCTTTTCTTTCATTTCAGCCTTAGTGCCCTGATTCTATGATTCTTCCTCTTGCCCAGTATTGTGCTCTCCTTTTCTTTCTACTTAACTTCTCATTCTTCTTTCCATCTTCCTCACAAATAAGTGTTTTTAATATCTCCAAATTTAGGCACATCCAGGACTTCCATCATGAGAAGTCATGCTATAGGATTTTTTTTATTCTAGTACTAAGATCATGTCTCTATATCTTGTGTGATGTTGGGGAAATTCTGTTTCTCTCTGAAGGGCTCAAGTGTTAACTTGTCTGTGACAAAAAGACATCTATTATACAGTCTATTTGGTATAATTAAAAAAAAAAAAAACCAAAACAGTTGCCTTTGTTTGAAAAGCTGATTCCTGTCTGAGGTTTTACTTATAGAAGCTCAGCATACTCAAAGGCCAGTGTTGTCATGGATTCTCTTAGTTTACCACATTTTTGTTCTGTGCTCTTCTTAACACCTATAGCATCTCATTCCAGATGGAGTCCATTGTGTCCCTAAGAAACTCTTGCTTCAGTTTCCCTGTTTGGTACAATGCATTCAATGGCTTTGTCAAGGAGGAAACTTTATTGAGTTGAATTGGGGAAAAGGCACTGAAGGTGCATTAGGTCAGTGATGAATACTGCTGTGATTTCTACAGAAGTCAGTCACATCTCATGCATAGGTGAGGGGCTTTCAGACTACATCTAGCCTGGGACTCCACAAGCTTAAGCAGAAGAGGAAGGGGTCCTTTTACATATGTGCCATAGGTTATCACATATTTATCCAAGCTTACTTTCTGTTTCCTTTTTAAATTAGGATAGGAAGGATCTTTTACCACCAGGAAAAACCTTTAATAATTGAAATTTGGGTAGATAGGTTTGTAATCTCTATACCTGGAAGCAGAAATCAGTGCACACAGAAATCCAGTAAGTACTAATAAAAATTAGCTGTTGTGTGTAAAGTCTGCAAATATTTCTTAATTATTACATAATGTGTAGTCTTAACTGCCATTTTCCTGGCTTGTTTAGCTTTTTGTAGGTCTCAGATGAGCTGTAAATGAATAAATTTAACTTCTTTACTGTGGGTCTCAGAATTATGCTTATTCAGCAGCATGTAGTAACTGGTTCAACATGAACTGCTTCTTAAATAAACATACAAAAAGGCTGACCCACACTAAATCCATTTTAAAAAAAGAAAAACTTTAAACCTGTGTTTCCTGTTACATGCTTATGGTTGTCTTTGGTTGCTTGTGATCTTACTGTATTGTCGACCAACTGTTGTATTCTGCACCACCTACCTAAAGATTAGATGAGATAGAGAAGTTGTTTTCAGAAGAGGGAAGCAATTAAAATCATAACCCCTACAGTACATTTCAGCTGATAAAACATCACTTATGCTGGAGATAGAGAAGTCATGAATTTGGTTTACTCTGTTTTCCTGAATTCATTTGCTGCAAGGATTCTAAAGGGTTCAGAGTTCATACAGTTAATGTGTATGTAAGATTAGGCCAGGTTTGCTGTGGTTTAACATACTTTTATCCTTCTAGGAAGTATACAACTAATAAATTAGAGTCATGCTTAGGAAAATTGTTGATATGGAAAACCAAAAATGAGTGCTTATGTAAATCACTGTATGTAAATTGTTGATATGGGAAACTAGAGATGAGGGCTTATGTAAATGCCTGTATATATATTACTTATTTGGGAAAAGGCTATATTTTGATCCTTGTATAAAACTGGCATGATGCAATTTCTGAAAGCCATAATGAGCTTCATCGAAACATCAAGGCATTAATTACTAATCCTTGTATTTTACATGTATGTGTAAAATATGTGTTTCTTGAAGTGGGTTATCTATAGAAACAGTTTGCTTGGATTTCAAAAGTGTATCTGAAGGATCAGAAGAAGAGTTTTGTGTTGTATATAGGAGATTGTTAATAGTAGGAACAATGCAAATGTGAACTTTTTTATCAGCATGAAAATATTGAAGTATTAGGCTGTAATATCCTGAAGTGCATTAGAAAAAGATGCAGCAGACAAATGTGATACCAGCAATGCAATACACGAGTACCTTGTCTTTAAATAATGCCCTTGTATATTTTGCTGCACCTAAAGATTTTTGCCAAAGAATGATTTTGTTCTGGTTTATGTTTAAATAAGTAAATTTGTGAGGGTGAGAAAGCCATTGTCACAGTGGGGAGTTTCAGATTAGTGCATACAGACACATTGTGCTCGAGGAATTTGGTTCACAAGGTCATGGTTATGCTGAACGAGTCTAAGGAATATCTAGGTGAGCCTGTTGCAAGTTATCAAGCTGCTCATAAAAGAAGAAATGAAAAATGCTCACTGTGAAGTAAAGGAGAGAACAATCCATTATGCATGTGAAAATAGTATCATATTCTGTTTTATATACACAAGCAGATTTCCAAAAATAGGTAATTTAGTGCTTTATTTTAAGTAATATTTCACAAAACAAATATTCCAGTATTTATGTGTATTAGACAAAGTATGAAAATAGACATTGGATGATACAATAATCTACTGTGGTGGGTTGTTTTTTTTTTTAAACTGCATTCATATTGGTGAAATAATGCCTTAAAAAGAATAATAAAAGGCACAGTGGTTGTGGTTAGGTCTCTCTGTGTGGAAAGTTGACAAACACATTCTTAAGTTTTAAGAAACCACATTTAATTTTGAAATACCACTACTGACATAACAGATTTTCAGTGTGTTTCTACTAAGCACTTAAGAAAGTTATAGGGACTACTGAACAATGCCATCACACTGCCTCACCAGGAATGACTTGATCAAAATGGCTTTCCTGTCATCCACATGCGTCTGTGGGTACATATGATTAATTACTTAATTTTCTTTATCGCTAACATACTCCATTGGTGACAATGGCAGTGTATTAGCAGCTTCGACTGTTATTTGGATTTGGGCAGCACTGGGATTGCACTTTGAAACAGATTGCATACCTATAGTTTGCATATCTGTACTCTTGAGTTTGCAGTTTGGGATGTGCTACTTCAATAGTTATTTATGTTTAGATTATTAGAATCAAATTCACACAAATTGCAGAATTATTAATTTCTCTGAGAAGACAGCTGTATACGAAATAATTTTGGCCCAAGACCTTGAACAGAAGAGTAGATTGGATGTCATATGCAAATAAGAAGCTTAAGCTTCAACACAGATGTATGCAATCAATAAAAATAGACTACAATTTGTGATCATAGATTGAAGGAAAAAAATTAAGATCCCCTTGCTCCCTTATTTTGAAAAACAGCAATAATATAATGGTGAATTTTTGTTATAATATCAAATGAGCAATGCACTGAAGGCTGTATTGTTCCCAGTACAGAAAGGGCAAGATAATTTTTTTTTAGTATTTCCCAGTGTTAATTAGCAGAAGACGAATGGCAGTAGAAGACTCCTCTGTTACTGGTCACAGGTAAAATTGAATGCTCTCAGCAGCCCTCACTCATTTAATAGCTCTTGAATGTTTTGTTGAAATTGAGTCTGACTGTTTCCAAAACTTAGCTCACTGAAGTACTTTGTAAAATGTAATGTCATAGACTTTAAAGGAATCCACAAGGAACGTGGTTCACTCAAAAATGCTTTTTTCTCACTTGTTAGAAGAATTTTATTAAAAAAACTCTGTGCTGAAATACAGAGGTAAAACGATTGAATTGTTTTTCCATCATCTTGAAATATTCTTTTTAATTTTTATTCTTTGATGAATTTGAACAGTGGGACAGTTGGTTATGCTTTGTGGTGAGACTGGTGTGTAGCTGTTCTTTTTGAGGACTTGAATGTGACATTCTTTATCCATCCAGTAGGTATGAATCAGTCCTACTTCCCCACAAGGCTGCTCGTATCAATCTGATTGGAAGTGCAATGAAGTTGATGCATTGATCTCATATCAACTGTGGTACATCTGTCTAAATTTAGGAATATGTTCATTTGCAGATCTCCCTTTGAATTCCACTGGAAAGAGGCAGATGGGTACTTTTGAAGATTTGAAATGAAAATAATGCTTAGTGTAGACAAAAATGGTGAAATTGATGCCTTCATTTTGTTAATTTGAATCTTAACGAATATCTGATTGGTCTGATTTTGACCTTTGGTGATTTCTTTTCCCTTTTTTTGACGTTACAGGAGAGCACTACATCTAGGAATTCTTCGAGACCCTGGATCAGAAGTTGAAGATAGACAATATCAAATAGATCTTCAATCTATCAACATCGGTACTGCTTATTGGAATCAGTTGAAACCAGAGAAAGAAAATGGAAAAGGAGGAGTTTTGACAGAGACTGAGAGAAATTCTCAAAATCCAGCACTTGAATGGAACATGGCCAGTAGGTAGGGATTTTTTTAAAGACTTACTATTTTCTGAAAATATGTAGCATAAACACTGCAGAGAGCATGCACAGTATACCTGAATTAAATAATTCAACACTGGTTTTGCTTTACTTTACAAGCACATTTCCCTGTAGTTTTAGATTAAACATTTGAAATGCATATTACTGTTGTTGTTACACTGTAGTTACTGTCTAGTTACTGTGTGCCTTTGCTTTCATTATAAGCTCTTCTCCAAGTGGAAGATTTACTGTCTGTCCATAAAAATAACTCCTGGGCTGAGACTTCAGCTTGTCAGTCTCTATAAGCAATTGGAGGTTCTGTTTTGGGGCTTTTTTTGGGTGTAGGGTGTGTTTTGGTGGTGGTGGTAGTCTATTTTTTTCTTTTTTTCTAAACTTCTTTTGTTTGTATATTTACAGAGCTTGAGTAAAACCAGCTTAGACATTTCTAAATTAGAGGGGGATAAAGTAGAACATTTTCTATTGATTCTGAACTGGTTTTTGCACTTCTGTAACTAAAACCAGATGAATTTTGAGAATGCGATATTTCAGCTAAGTCTCCTTTATTGGGTATTGCATATGTGCACACAAAGCCCCACCCTCTGGTTAAACAGGGTTGAAAGACAAAGCATGCATACACTTGCCTGCTATTTTAAATTTTGATGTTTTCAAGTATAAAACTGGGGGGGGGTTAATTGGAAATTTGTGAAGATTTTAAATATTTCTTTTGGTTTTAATATACTTTTTATACTTAAAAATTCATGCAAGTAGTTTAAAACTAAATTTTACAGACTCTGTAGCAGATTTCAGTTTTCAAACTCATAGGAATAAGGTCTGATGGCCAAGAGCAATCTTTCAAAAGTTTTGTGGATTTAGAAGAGTTTCTGCTAGTACATGCCTCTTTGCTTGTACATTTAGCTATTTATTTTCATATAAAAGTCCTTTCTATCTAATTCATGCAGAAACAATCTGATTTTTATGAAATGTGTGCATAATTTTATGGTTCCTAAAGTATGATTCCTATCTCCATTTAGGGATGAGTTCCTAAAAGTGATTTAGAAAATCAAGCAGAATCATCTCGAAATAACTACTTCTGGTTTAATTTTCAGAAAAATGGGAGATGAGAAAACTCAAATTTTTCTAAAAGTAAGGCAAGTTGTAGCAAAGGCTGCATGAGGATGGCACACAGACTGAGCTTTGTAAGTGATGTATTGATGCAAGGCCAAGAGGGCAGATAAGCTAACTCTGGAGGAGAGCATGAAGGAAAAAGATGTGGTCAATAATAAATTCCAGTTTATCATTGAAAAGTAGAGGTCAGGAAAAACAATTCTAGCCAAAGAAATAATAAAATTACAAGGAGTCACAGGAGTGCAGATAAAAATTTTAACACAGAAATAGACTCTGGTCTTCATTTATAAGATCGTGTGGTTCTTTCCTGTCTTTATTTTTTTGATTCATGTAATTCCATAGAGGTTTTTTATTTTAAATTCATAGCCTTAAAAAATGTGCATGACTTTCTAGTTGGGCCTTGATGTTGGACAAGGTCATCGTGAGGTTCTTTGTCCCAAAATTCCACATCCACTGGAATATCTTGAAAAATAAGATTACGTTAATCTCCAAATGACTTGCAGCCAATTTGCAACTTAAGCTAACGTAGTAAAACCAGCCACTGACAGATTGGCTTTCCTTTTCCTTGCCATTGGTGACTGAAATCCTACTGCCAGCACACTGTGGGTCTGAGCTTTATGGTTGTAGATTCAGATAGGAAATTTGGTGGGATTTCTGAAAAGCTAATAGGACAAGGGAGGCAGCTGTTACAGACAATCGTGAGTTCTCTTTTTGGTTTTTTTTTCCCCTATAACTGCTTGGACATGCTTCCTCAGCAGACTTCCAAAATGAAGTTTTATTAGAATACAAATAAGTATGTTTGGTTTAAAATTGCTTTTGAATGAATCTTCTACTTGGGTTTTAATTTAGAACAGTTGTAATTAAATACATTAGATTTTCCTTTCTGGTGTGCCATTACAGAATTTTAATTCCAGCTTGTTTTCAAGAAAAAGTATGAATGATTTCTTACCCTTTTGGTTTCCAATTTTACATATTTACTAAAGTTTCTTCAGGATCTTTGCATTTTTGCTTTTTAGTTAGCAGTCAGTTATGCTGTATCTGGGTTTATTTTATAACCTGTGGAATTGATGTGTTGAGAACTGGAAGAACCTGCACTGCCATCCATGGCGCTATTTCCAGCATGTGCTAAGAGGGCAGCTGCAGGATGTTTTACGTGGTGCTTACTGTTTCCAGGGTTAAGTTTATCTTAATATTTACTGCAAATACCACAAAAGCTTTATGCCTTAATCTAATTTTGATACCATTTTTTAGATTTCTTTCAGTTAGATACGTTTAACCTGGAACATAATGATTGATTTTTGCTGAGTTGTTTTAGGGTTAATTTCTTTGTTTGGTTTTAATATACTTCTGTTTTGTTCTTACCCAGTGATCTGGTATATTAAGATCACTGGGTTTAAAGATTCTTCTTTCAAATCTGTGTCTCTCGTTTTTGTAATACTTTAATGTTATGTGGGGCAGTATAGAATCCAACCTATACCCAGGTTTTTTGTAGTTACTTTATAGAAAACTTCAGCATAGATACCAGCCATTCCTTTTCCATTCCCATTTGTAAAAGCATTATTGGATTATTTAAAAATAAAATTGCAAAAATATTTAAATAAATTGTATTCTAATTTAATCTACAATTGAAATTTGGCTTCGTTTTTAAAATTTGCATGAAAACCAACCCATTGTAAGTCGGAGGTCTATGGATATCACACAAACAAGTATCTGAAGGCTTTTGACATAATTTATCATTAAAATGCTTTAGCAGTCTTTATTCTGAAAGTAAATCCTTTGAATTTTAACACTACTTTTTCTGGAGTTCAGTTCTTCTAGTACTTAATACGTTAAGGGGTTGATTTTTTGCCCCCACCCTTTACATCGCAGTTTGGAAAGCAAGCTGTCATACTCTAAGTTGTTGAATACTTGCAGGTGTGTTTAATGTAAGATTCTTCAGGAGGGGCTATAGTGAAATGCTGGTGTGATGCCTCCTGTATCTATGCAGGTCATGCCAAGGAGAATGAGGGAACTGGAACACTCTGGTAGGGTGGATGCAGTCTTGCAGAAAAAACTGTCTAGGTGCTGTGTTGTACTGAGGATCAGGGGTCATAACTCTTTCCATTATGAAATGTTTATACTTCACCGTGGATGTTATAAAAAGCTCCCTAATGGTGTAATATATAAAAAGAATACTGGAAACAGTCAGACAGTTCTAATAAGGTTATGTACAAATGAAACCTGTCCACATTTATTCCCTTTACCAAACAGCATGAGGGGAACTGGGTGTACTTAACCGAAAGAAGTTTTCTTGATTGAAAACTGCTTTTTCAGCTTGCAGATCTCCTCCTCCCTCTCCCTCCACTCAATGGAAAAAACAACAGCCCTGAAGGAAATAAAGAAATATATCCTCTCTTGAGGCCTCGCCCCCATCCCTGTGCAATCCTTCTACAGCTCCCAGCAGCAACTTCTGCTTCCTGCAGCCTGAATAAACTTTATTTTAAAAAAATAATAATTGAGCTTAAACGCATTACTTCTCTGTGTGGTAATGAATTGAGTGTGGCAATATACTGCGTTACAGTTTTGTCCTTGCATACCACCATCTGGAACAGCTCTCATGGAGTACATCAGGGAGCCAATGATCTGTTGTACAAAACGGAACAAAATACCACTGCAAGGATCCTCAGAAAGGTTTCCTGCGGATTTTTCTTTGAATAATTTTCATTTTCATGCTTTTTTGGAAAGTTCTTGGCAGCTTGCCAAGTTCTAATGAGAAAGATCAGAAAAAAATTAATCTCTAGATCTTTGTGTAAGGAAGTAGGGGCATTCCCCTTGAATCTTTTGGAATAAAATGCAATGCATTTTTTTTTCAGTAATTAGTTTTAATTGTTGTCTTTTGTGGTATCTTAAATTGTGCTTGTATTCATACTGTACAAAGCCTTTCTCAATAAGATGGGGTGTTTTATTTTTTATATTAATCCACAGCAAAGAAATGCTGCACAGCATTCTTCATAAGATAGAAGTTAGCTTTACTGAGGTCTTATAATACAAAAATAGTAATTATTTACAGCCAGGTAGTGTACACTTATTTATTTTCTAATTTTGGTTATTAGATGGTCCTCAAAATGTTGCTATGATATTTTGTGACATGTCTTTGCTACACCTCAGAAAGCTGAAAGGATGTGAATTAGTCATTAGTAGTTAGATATCCTAATACATTCCTAATACATTTGTATATCAGGGATTAGCTGATTTAAACAGCTACATGGGAAGCCTGCAAGAGAAAATCCTTTCATAAGTCTCAAGTTAACATGCTGTCTTAAATAACATCTTTTGACGTTTTGCATGCCTCAACACAACTAGAGAACACTTTGACTATGTGGCCTATTTCATGCTAATACGTTTTTTTCTTTTTCACATCACAAAATTCTCCATGAGGACTCATCTTTCTGTAGCTAGTAAAATTACATGGTGCAAATGTGCTTTTGATTCTTATTCATGTATTGAATGTATACAAGTTTCTTCCTGACTTAGTGAATTTTTAGGTATATGGGGGCTCAAAGTCTAGATTCAATAAGATATTATTAAGAAAAAAATACAATTAATAATAAGGTAAACATTTCCAAATTTCACATCTAGGTTATGTTTAGCTATTACTGGCCGTGTTTTCTGTTTGTTTTGCTTAGTGTTTTCCATGTGAGAGTCATAGTAGTAGAACTTAGTCCTATTTGTGCATTATCTCAGCTGATCCAGTCTCACGTCATCGCATCTCCTTAATTAGGGCAACATCATCTCTTTGGCAGTCCTTCCTCTTTGTATAAATTCAACGTGCTTCTGACTGGATATAATCAAATACTGATTATTTGATTTGGTGTAATCAAATGTTGTTGCTTCCATTGCAAAATTCTGTTCTTCGCATTTTTTTCTCTCTTCTTCCCACAACATTTTTTGTCATATTAATCATTACATGTCTTTGCTTTTGCAATACTTCCAGATCCCCTGTCTATCCATTTCCGTTTTCATGTCTTCTTTCATTTGTTTTGACTCATCTACACTCTCTGCTCATCAGACCTCATCATGCCACTTACCAAGACCAACGCATTCAGTGTTTTGAAGAGGCACTGCCTTGCTCACTCCTGTGTGTTATAAAGGAGTTTGCTGTGAACATTCACACTGTTATTGCAATGCTTTATTCGAAATCCTTCAAAAAATTAATTTCTATTATAGTGTAATATAAAAACCATAAGACAGGTTGCCACTGTATAGATATTGTTACCTATGCTGCTAGCAGTAATCAATAAATAGTTCCCTGTCTGTGGGTGTGTTTTTTCTTATACTTAAATTGTTAGCCTTTGAGGACAGAGACCATTTTCGTCCTGTGCTTTTGCAATGTGGATCTGTGGTCCATAACCAGGGTTTGTGTTATTGTGCAGATAAAGCCCAGATTCTGGACTAAGGCACCTCCAAACCTTATCACAGTTGCTTAACTGCCTTGTTCCTTTGCGTTAGCATATGGTCTTTCAAATGCACTTACTTTTAAGTGTAGATGATCAACTGCTTTAACATCTTTAAAATACAAGCTTTTCCTTTTTTTTCCAAGACAAATATATAACAGATGCATAAATGAACCACGGAATGAATGTGCTGCAGACATAGAGCCATCATTACGCTCTTCACAATCGAGTTTTTTCATAAGCTCATGTGGCGTACACCTGTGTTAAGTTAGCGTTGCACTTAGGTGCAGTGTGGAAGACTCAATAATTCAAAGTGGAATTTGTTTCTTTGTTCCTTTTGTACTCTTTCTTATATCCTCTCCCTTCATTATTTACTGTGCTCTGTTTGCCTTCTGTTTGTACTTACAATTATTTTCCTAATACTTGATTTGGCTGAGGTTCAAATTCACCCACAAGAAATTCAGAAAGTAGTAAGTAGAGCTGGACAGGGATCGCACATAAGGATGATTTTAAAAATAAAATAAAATAAAGCAGTAATCAATAAATATTACCAAAAATGTCCTTTAAAATGCAGTGTAGTATAAAGTATGAAAATTAAGAAATGGGAATATGCATAAGCTGAAAAATAATTTGATCAGTGATTGAAGAGAGCCAGTTGAGGGTTTGAGGTTCAACAAGTAACTTGCTTTTGCAGCTCTGTTTCGTATATTAAAATCATACTTACTAGCATGTCAAGAAACTTCAAGTAGAAGTTTTCTAGTATAGTTCTAGCTGCATGTTCTTTCATAGAATTGTTCTCCTATTTAGCTCTTTCATTGTCCTGAAAGAAAAAGGCATTTCTTTCTCATCACTGAGAAGGGGAAATAGGAACTGGGTAGAAAATAATTTGGTTTAAATCTAAAATGGAGGTGGTGGCAGGGAAAGAAACAATTGTAGAACTCCAAAGTCTAAGACCATTTTCTCGAGTTGAAGATGTTCACTAGCCACTAACAAGTCTGATTTCTAATTTGGAGATCTAATGAGACTAACCTTGCTCTTAAAGCCATCACTAGAGCTCAACAGAGGTTCTTAAAGCCATCATTAGAGCTCAACAGAGATATAGCTGACCAAAATGTTAAAGCTTTTAAGGTGAGATGGTAGTTTTCTCCACTCACTAACTGGCTTATTCTTAAGCTGCACACTTCTTATGGTAGTGTGCAGCCTCCTCAGCAGTGAGGGCATTTGAAGCAAAAGTTTATTAGAGTTGTGTTCTGCCAATACTAGCTCTGTGGCATCTGCTCTTAACTTCTGTATACTGTTGTCCTAAATAGATTTAAAAGCTTTAAGGCCTACCTCCACTGTATAATTTATATTCCCTTATAGATCGTCATCCTTTCTTCATGTTTTGAGGACACTTAAAAAAATTACTAGTAGAATTTGAAGCATCAAAATTGAAATAACCTAAGCACTGAAATGAATTCTCTATCTTCTGCAGTATGAATTTTGTATCTTTTGCCGTAGACTGAATTCCACCTCAGGTTATGATTTAACTCTTGGCTTACAAACCATCAGCATTTGAGATTGTTATCTTTTTTTTGAACCCATTACAGAACCATTACTAGACTATGCATCACAATACCTCTTCTTAATCAAGAGAGTTCAATACCTGTTCTGCATGCAGTCAAGTAATTTCTGCCTAGACAGGCATATAAGCATATTGGTTAATAACATTGACATGGATAACTCTAGCTGATGGGACTAATTGTTAATTGCATAGTTCATGGCTAGCTCACTTGTGGGATTTACACTGATGCCTGAACTGCCATGTCTTCATTAGAGATGACAAAATTAAAGGTAATACAGGGAAATGTAACTGACATGCTGATGAAGAGTTCTCCATGGTTCTTTCTATTAACTTCTTCTCTAAGGCCACGTAGTTTGTTCTTTAAACTTGCATCATTTCATAGCTGACAATTTTCTATTTTGTAAGCATAGGAAAACTCACCTTAGACCTATAACTTTATGATGATTTTTAGAATTATCCGTGGTGAAATGTGGGTATTTGATGTTGCTACAAACAATAATAGGTAAAAAGAATTATCAAAAACTATCTTGATGGAAGGAGTCTCCCTGGAATTGAAGTGTATCCTCTTTTAGGGGCTGAACAACATCTTGATCTCATTACATTTTTTTTCCCTCATCAGAGGCTCTCAGATGGCATTTTGTGGCAATAGTTTATTTGACCTGACCCAGAAGATTCTGGCCATTTTGAATGTGTTGTCATAAGCTATTAGTGATCCATCTATAACAGTTGTGCTTCTAGGCTTACTATTTGGTTAAAGTGGGCAGGGGGAATGGTGGCGGGGGGAGAAAAACCAACAAAAAAGTCAAAACTAAACACCTGGCTAAAAAATAAATGCAATTACCAAGTTTAATGACACAAATATTCTTCATAAGTAAATGTTGATATTTAGCTGAAAAAGCACCAAAAACAATCAGTGATAGAAGGAGTTGAGGAAGACTGACATTCCTGTTTTTCAAATAATTCTAAACATCTTGGACAATAGTTACTGCTTTCATGTGGGAGTCCTAGTGGTGCATGGGATTTGCTAGTTTAAGTTTTCATGTATTTCATTTTTGTGTCAGTTTCGTGCATATTTCTTCAACACGAATTTTTAATGCACAAATTCAAATATTATGTAGGCTTCAAAACAGCCATTTATGAAGTGAAGGGCATCCACAGGCAAGTTTTAAAAATGCTGGTAATAAAGTTTGCATCTTACTTCAAATTATTGTGTATAGTGCCTTAAACAGGAGAAGAAGCAGTGTCAAGTGTCAAACTTGTCTACCTGGAGATAGGTTGAAGAGTCAAATATTTAGACATACTTATCCTGTGAAATGAAGATAGAAGTCTGCCTTCAGGATTGGAATTAATATGATTTACAGTAATGATACTTAAAGATTATTAAGGTAGCAATCAAATGCCTAACTAGTATTGAAGAAGTTTTTTGCTATGTGCTGGATGTAAAGAATAATATGGAAAGTTTTTGCCTCTCAACAATTTATAATGTAATTTAATCTTTACTTTTCTTTTCCTTTGTTTCCTAGCATAAGGCGGCATCAGGAAAGGAGAGCTATTTTAACTCCAATTTTAACAGATTTCACCGTTCGAATAACTGCAGCTCCTGCCATTATTTTTACAAAAATTGATGCTGCAGAGAATTTACACCCAGAGGTTTGTACAAAGTGTATACAGAAATAGCATAACTTTTAATATATGAATAATCTTAATATTTTACCACTCCACCATTTGAAGTGTTCAGGTGTGTTTTCAAATTGCCAGCTGGAGAAAGGTCACGAGCTGAAATGTTCTTTCTCTGCCGGAGAAAGAATTTTTGTATAGCATTTGATATTAAAGGCAGTCCAGCCAGAGGTAGATAAGCCTATTTTCAGTTCCAAAAATGGGAATCTTTTCATGATTTCCAGCAATATTTTTTAAAAGTTTGTGATGGAAAGGTGTTGAGAAGACGTGCAGCATAACAAAACATTGTATTCACAAGCTTCTCATAAAGAAACCTGAAAATGCTATCTGTAGACTATCTATAATGAGAAAGTTAAGCTGAGTTCTCTTAGCCAGATTTCCAAGAACCAAAGTTGCCACTAAGCATCCATTTCCCTACCTTTGCTGTGGGTACTTCCAGGTACTCAGATTTAACAGTCACTTTTGCTGGTGTGTTGTTCTGCTAGTTAAGAACAAATCTGTGAAGCAGGTTACACACAAAAGGTATTGGCTGACTTTTCACCATTAGTTTGTAGCTCAAGTACATTTTATATAGGGAAGATATCTGAAAATTTTTGTCAGCTCATGATGATAATTTGCCTTAAAAACTACCTCCTGGGAAGAGCAATATTGGTACAGGAGTGTAAAGAGTACTAGAGGTGTATTGCAACATGCAGTGGGTGTACCTTGTCGGAAAATAACAGCTAGTGGGCATAGAGAGAAGAAATCAACAGTTTCACATTTTGTGTAAAGGGTCATCAGAAGGGCAAATGGAAAATTATTTAATGTAAAAAAGAAATAGAAAGCCCCAGTATGGCTACGATGCATAGAAGTTATTCAAGTTTAAAAAAAAAAAATCTGAGCTTTGCTAATGCTTATGTTCAAGAATTTCAGTGTTTTCTGTATATGCATTCTTCTTGTTATCTATTCCCTGGATGACATTCCATCATGAAGGGAGAGGTCTAGTTTAGATTAAAGCTTGAGCACTGTGCAAACTTCTCATGAGACAGAGCAGTTCTTCTCCCCTTCCTGTCTGTTTTTCATCTCTTTATTGCTTGCCAACAGTGGTGAAGATCTTTATTTGTGCTAGACAACACCAATAAAACAGTGGCTATTCAGCTAGTGTTGCCAAGGTATCAAGAATGGCTTACAGGCAAAGAGAAATCAATCAGATTGGCTATCAGTGAGTTCCAACACATGATTTCATTATAAATCAAGCAGAGTTTGTGTTTAAATAAAAAATTAAAAAAGGATATCTTTTTCTTGGAAGGAAAGGAGAATTGGAATCATTGCCAAGGACACTCTGACAGCCCACTGATACTAGCAAGAGATGGAAGCAAGGCCTTGTGCATGAGATGCTTTTCTTGCAAAGTTTGCCTTAATAGTTCTATTGTTGAAAGCCATGCAAAGAATATGCCACATGCTTTAGAAGCACGACACACCAGTTTCTCCTAAAAAGACCACATTTGTACTATATATAATGTTGTATATAATGTTAAGTATTGACTACAACAGGAAACCACAATACAGTTATATAGAAGTTGAAAATTATTTTCCCAATGGCTGTTACTTAGTATCTTCCCTTAATTTCACAGGAAATTTTGGTCTGTGGTCATTCTTTGGAAGTGAATATGACAACAAATTTGGACTTCTTCCTCAATGTGGCTCAAGTGCAACTTCTTCAGCAGCTGGTACAAGCTAATATGGTTGGACTGGAAGCTTCCAGTAGCACCACTGAGGTAGGTTTTTCCCTGGTTTGCAACTGGATTTTTAAAAAGTCTGCAAAGTACTGTAGCTCTGAGCAGGTGTTTATACCATCTAGAAAAAATTGTAGAGGTAAAGGAAATAAATGGTTTTTGTTGTTTGCATGGTCAGTTTCAAAATGCATTCTGATGTTGATTTAAGAATAGGAAGAGTGTTAAGAATATTATTCAGTAAATGCTGTTATTATAGTGGTTCTGCAACATCTTATGTACAAGGAGAATTATCTTATGTAATGTACAAGGAGAATTATGTAAATGATGAAGGAAACAAATTTCTGAGAATTAGGTTTTTGAGATTATTTTTTCTTGAATCTTTGGTGTTTTCTTGTGAGTTCACGTGCTACACTGTCATTTACTAAGCTAGTAAACTATAAAATTTTCTCTGTGCCTAGTAACCACTACTCACATTGTCTTTGGGACTCAAGTCCCTAAGATTCAATCCACCTCTGAATATTTTCATACTTCTTTAGCAAGAATGTTGGTACATCATGAGGATCCTGCATCTAAACAGTTAATCTCTCCTTTTTGTCTGGAATATTAGTGATTAGTGATCAGCAGCCATCTCTTGAATTTTGTCATTCTTTATTACTGGGACTTGATACCTCAGTTTATATTGAAAGCCAGTCATTGTCACAGACCGGTAAGTTTAAATTTCACACTTTGACACTTCTGGGCTGATACAAACAAAACAAAACAAAACAANAGGGAAAACTTTTGCCCTAAGAAAAAATATGTATTTCTTATCTTCAAAACTTGGAATCTAGTCAGGCTGACAGCATCTTTAAGATAGTATGAGTTAAAAAATGGCAAAGTACTAATTCCACTGGAATGGCTGTTGGACCTATTGAGGTACCTTCGCAAATAAGAACAAGAGTTGGGGGAAGAGTTATTGAGTAAGACACAGACAACTATTCCAAGAATCTGGCTAATGGGAGACCTGGAGAAGATTTTCTCCTTCCTTTCCTGAATCTCACAGTTTCAGCATTGCACGTGAGTCTGGGTGGAAGTAAGGAATGCTCTAGAGCAGCCAAACTGTTTACATTCCTCCCTCTTCACCCTGTCAAAACCCCAGAAGCTGTTTGTGCTAATCTAGGCATCACGTCACCCCCCATTCCTTTATCACTTCCCAAGGATAGAGAAAAATAAAGAGCATTGTTTCATTAACATTTGGAAACATGAAAGATGTAGAAAAGAAATGCGGTGTATTTTTCTTTTCCTTGGATATTTTACAGACACAGGGCCTCTTTTGGAGATGAATACTGTAAATTAGATATAGAAATATCTTCAATCAGTTATTTGTAGTGCACTGTTTTCCCATTGTCAGTGAAATGGGCAGAATCAGAAGATTTGAATAGATGCCAAGAATTTTAATTCTGAGTTGGCTTTGTGCAGAAGTGCTGCATGACTTACTTGGACTGTAAAAACTTAAAAGGAATTTGCTACAAAATTTCAGAAATACTTTTGTTGACTACATCCTGAGATACTTATTTGCTCTTCATCGGTAGCTCCCTTGCATCACTGAGGTCTCCTGTAATGAATAAGGGGGGTATTTCTGTCTCAAGGTGTTTGCCTTGTCTTTAGTAAGTTATAGAATTACGTCTGGATTTACTATATTGGAAATATAAATCCATTGGTTGGTTACTTTTTGTCCAGTTCTGCTTCAGTAATGTGTAGCTCTTTGTGCCTAAGTGAAGCCACCTTACCCTCTAATATATGCACATTTATTATTATTCTTATGGTTCTTTAGTCAGCAGAAAGAAACATAATACACTGATTGTATGCTGCTGTTTTTATCTTAGTGAATGAAATCAGGAGCACATAGCTTTTCATATTTCACACCTGCATATTATTTCATTGCAAGAATCAAAGCATAATTTATGTTGAAGACACTTCTGAAAACCATTCCTTTGCTCAAAAGACTAATGTCCAAGCTAGATTAGGCTTTTCAGGATGTTGTTCAGTCAAATCTTTCTTTACCTCAGAGGAATGACCGTCTGGATAATTGTCCTGTGCTTAATTACCCTTCCTTTGGGATATTTTTGTCTTTATATCCATTCAGAATTTTGCTCGATAAAACCTTCAATCATTGCCTCTCAACATTTCACAATACCTTTCCAAGAACAGTCTGACTTAATCTTCTTCCTAGCCCTGCTTTAAGTAAATAGAAACAGTAATTAGATGCCCCACCATCATCCTTATCCTTCTCTTTTTCTGAAAAAACCTAGCTCTCTCACCCTCTCCTTATAAATTCTGTGTTTTAACCTCTTAATCCTCTGGATAATCCCCTGCCCATTCAGGTTTGTCAGTCTTCTTCTGCTGTTGAGCTCAAAGCTAAAGACAGTGCTCGGGATGTTGACGTGCCAGTGTCTCATCCTCTCACCTCTGATCCAGTGGCTGTGCTGCTGCTGCTAATGCTTCCCAGTAAATGCTCAGGCTCCCACACTACAGGGACAGTCTTATCACATGTTCAAGTGGTCATGTGATCATGTTCAAAATAATCACATGTTCAAGTTGTCGGCCACCAGGACTCTTGGGTTCGTTTCTGCAAAGCTGTTCTGTAGCTGGAGTTTGGCTATACTTTGGAACATTGAACATTACTTTCTGATTTTAGTGGCCCAGTGTGGTTTTTACCCACCTCACAGTCCATCCATTCAGTTCACACTTGAGTGTTTGAATAAAAGTCAGCTGTGGAAAACTGCCTAAACTTGGACAACTTTGCTAATAGCAAAGGACGTTTTCTGCACTCTGTCCTCAGAATCAATCATCTCATCACAGGAAGCAGTCAGATTGGGGTGAAGCATGACAGTCATCAAAGTAGCAACCTCTTGTTTAAACTTTGAAGGTGTGATTTCCAAATGGACTGTATTTGGTGGTTTACAAGGCAATGCTGTAAAGATTTGTGTAGACAAAAAAAAACCAAAAAAGAAGTGATGATTTATGGGTAAATCTCTTTTTCCTTCAAGTGTTTTAAAATTCTGTAAAAAGTTTCATGCCAGGTTTCCAGTGCTGTGTTTTTACTTATTGTAAGACCTAGCTTTATACTGTTTTATGAATCTTTGATGTACAGTGGGCCTATTGTACTGACTTCTTCATAAGATATAGTCTATTATTGCAAAGAATATTGCTTTGATCTACTTGACAGCTTTAGAGTAAGGACACATATGTGGTGTTTGAAAGATTACCTGAGGGGCAAAGAATGTTGCTGCCTTTTTGTAATTATTCACTTTTTCAAAATTAATATATGCCAAATTCTTAGAAGAAGAATATATAATGCCTACACATGGAGAACAGAAACAGAAGTGCTAGGAAGTGAAATACAAATTTAAGAGTGAAGTGCTGTTAATGTTCTGATTTTGTTCAGTGATACATCTAATATTATGGGTGAAATATCAATAAAAGGGACACATTTCCTCATTCTTAGAAGAATTTTTAATATTCTGGTAAAAGTATTTCCAGTATAAATGATAATTAGTTTTACTGCTGATCAGTGATAAAACAGGTGAATTTTCAAGGAGTTCATTTCTTCATCTGGCAAATCTATTTCCTGGTGTCCATCACTTACCACCTGGAGATTTTTGGCAAGACTTATTTGTCATACTATCATTTTGAAGCAGAAAACACAAGAACTCCTCTTTGAAAAAGAAATTAAATTCAAACCAACACACATCTTGGTCTGCTGCTGACCACGTAGGAATGCATGAGTAACATATCTAACTGCAAGTCAGTGATGTTACACTCCTCAAATATAGCTACTGAGGTCATTAGCAACTTTTACTTTCCAATAAGCTTGAGATTAAGGCTAGAATTTTGGAAAAAATTGATGTATACAAAAATTAATTCTTTAAATTTGTCCTAAAGATTGTTCCTGTCTGATAACTACACTGGAGGCATTGAATGCAAAGAACAGTTACTTTGTATCTTCCTTGAAAAATGAAAAGGTACTTAGAAATGCTTACTTTTTCTTCACAATATCTCTGGGAGGATTATGGCTCTAGATGAAGAGAAGATGATTGCTTTTAAAATTCAAGGCAACTTGAAACATCTGAAATATTTTCCAGAGGATGTCCATTGAAAGCATTCACTCATTTTCTGTTCCCTATGGTATATTTCTCCTTATCCCTTTCATCACAGAATCAGTCACAGAATGGGTCAGGTTGGAAGGAACCACAGTAGATTCTCCTGTCCAACCTCCCTGCTCAAGCAGGGTCCTCCAGAGCACATGGCACAGGATTGTGTCCAGATGGTTCTTAACTATTTCCAGTGAGGGAGACCCCACACCCTCTCTGGGCAGCCTGTTCAAGTGCTCTGTCACCCACACAGTAAAGGAGTTCTTCCTCGTGTTCAGGTGGAGTTTCCTGTGCATCACTCTCTGCCCACTGCCTCTTGTCCTATTGCTCAGCAGCACCAGAAAGAGCCTGGTTCCATCCTCTTGACACCCTCCCTTTAGATACTGATAGACATTGATAAACTCCCATCTCAGTCGTCTCCTCTAAAGTCATTCTTAAATAGGCCCAGCTCCTCAGCCTTTCCTCATAACTGAGGTCCCCCTCATCATCTTCATAGCATTCCATTGGACTCGCTTCAGGAGCTCCACATCTCATGTACTGAGCAGCCCAGAACTGGACACAACACTCCAAGTAAGGCCTCACCAGAGCTGAGTAGAGGGGCAGGATCACCTCCCTCAACCTGCTGGCAATGCTCTTTGTAAGACACCATAGGATACCTTTGGCATTTTTGGCCACAAGGGCCATTTCATTGTCCACCAGGACCCCCAGGTCCTTCTCCACAGAGCTGCTTCCCAGCAGGTCAGCCCCCAGCCTGTACTGGTGCTTGGGGTTATTCCTCCCCAGGTGCAGGACCCTGCATTCACCTTTGTTGAGTTTCAGATGGTTCTCTGCCCATCTCTCCAGCCTGCCCAGGTCCTTCTGAAGGGCTGCACGGCCCTCTGGGGTATCAGCTGCTCCTCCCAGCTTTGTGCCATCAGTGAACTTGCTGAGGAGGCATCTGCCCCTTCATACAAGTCAGAGATGAAAAGTTAAACAAGACTGGATCCAGTACCAACCCTTGAGAGACACCATTAGTTAAAGGCCTCCAACTGATCACAACTCTCTGAGACCTGCCATTCAACCAGGGCTCACTTTGCCTCATCCCTATTTCTCAGGTTATGTAGTCTTGTTTGTTTATTTTCTGCTAGCCAAAATGCATGTTTCTGTAGGCTACAAGTCCCTAGCTATCCTATACAGTCTGAAATTCAGAGAGGTGTATATATATATATATATTTATTTATTTTCAGGTATCTAATATACTAATAAAAACAGCATAAGCTCTTTCTTGAAAGAATAGACAAACTCATCATCTTTTCCTTCAATCATACTTAGTTACAAGTTTTTAATTGTAGTGAGGAATGCAGCACTCAACAATCAGTTTTTGAACGTACGCAAATATTTTCTCACAGTCTAACGAGAAATGAAAAAGTTGTCCCTGTTTTGGATCTCTCTTAGACCTCCTTTGCCCCTGGCTGGCATTCTTTTATTTTTGCCTAAGCAATGAACAAACCTTCCAAAGTTCTTCAGTGTGCTTAGTATTATACTTATGTGTTGCTAGCCGTTAGAATATATAGTAGGTCCTGCACAAATTCGACGCTTAAGAAGTTACTTTCCCCCACAAAATACATGAAAAAAAATCTTGTTGAACTGCAGGAGCAACTGAGCTGATGAAGTCTGGACTCAGATGTGCTGGCAAAACAGTCCCGCAAAGAATGATCTGGGACTTGAAGTGTCTGATTGGAATTTTTCTTCATAGCTGATACATATGTCAAGCATAATTTGCAGTCAGAGCCAACAGGCAACGGGCACAAGCTGTCATTCACCTGGGGGAAGTGTTGAACCAAACAAGGAAAACCTGGTGTGGGAGCATCTTGTTTTCTTTCAGAAATTCCAGGCATGACCTGCTGGCTAATGTTTTCTGCTTTGTTAAAGCCTGCTTTTAGGTATTTGACCTTTGAGCACTCTTCCTAGGCTGCATAAGTACTAGCTGCAGCAGTGTTTGTCACCTTGGCAGATGATATTCTGCTTCTAGAGTAGAAGACCTGGCTCATGGCCAATCACTGAGTAAATCCCACCAGCAGGTGTGACATGTTCCATAGGGCAAACCCCTGTGTTCTGATAAATTGCAGCAACAACCCACCAGCTTCCTGAATAAATGATATTAATACTAAGGGGGAGCAAAAGTTGTTTCGACTTTGGCATTTTGTTCTTTTACCACAAAAATTATATTTGGATTCTAAGTACTCTAAATATTGGCTATTTCAAAGTAAGCAGCATGTTACTTGTATTCATCCCAATAATGGGCAAGGCTGGGGGAAGTACAGCTCCTATCTGCTTAGATAACCCAAACAAGAATAGGCAAATGCTTGAGTGAGTAATAAACAATACACCATTAAAGTGAACTAATTAATAGCTGAGAAGCATCCAAAAGGGAGAAGGCATAGAAAACTCATTTATGGCAGCTGATTCCTTCCTGGCCAGGCTAAATCTGACTGTGTACTGATTTGCCACATTAGACGTACTGCAGTAATATTTGCAGAAGGTGTAAGTCATTCTCTATTGCTCCAGATGAGGCTAAAAAAAAGCTTTTCTGATAAGTTTTAAAGCCCCATAATATGTTGGCTCAGGAAGTCTGGAAGAGTATGCTGAAGAAGTATTTCTCTGTGCTTTCTTTAATTATGTTTTGGTTTTTTTTTTTTTTTCTCAAATCATCCAATTATATCTACTTTCAGAGAACAGGAGTCTAAAAAACTCTTTGTTCTGACTCAGTAGGACTTTTACGTTCTTTATTTCTGTTTATGGCAATCTCATCAACCTGTTGTTGCTGTAACTTTACTGTAAGATAAAGAACATGGTCAGCAGGATATATGTACAAAAGTGCTGTTACAATTGCTTCCCACATAAAATTTGAAGGAATGATAGCTAATAGAGTTTATAGCATTTTTTCTACCTGATGATATTTTAGCAGAGCAAACTTTTGAGTGATGAGCAATTTAATTACACATTAGTTAAGGCTATTAATTACTTGTATGAAAAATGAAAAAAAAATTGTTGAAAACAAGCATAAATTTTTTTCCATTTGTATTTTGCTTAGAAAAAAATAAGAGTCAGAAAACCAGTAAAACAAGTTCCAGATAATACTACTTAAGAAGCCAGACAGTCAAAGTGTGAAATGGCAGATCCACATGTTGCACAGATGTTGTATTGACGGGATAGTATTCTTATGGAAAGCTTGTGTAATTGAAAGTATTTTTAGTATGTTGAAACTTTGAGAAGTTGGCATTCCCATCTGCCAGTTTCTTTTGAAGAAACTGTTTATCTTTTGTCTTTTAATTACTGAAATCTAAGGTAATGAGTGTTCAAGAGCCAAAACATTCTTGGTTTTTGTATTTTATACAAATCAGTTGAATTTAGGTATGTCTTGATATCCTGAAAAGTGTTGGCACATTAAAAAAGCTAATGCTGTGTAAAAATAACTTCCTGAGGGTTTCAAAACTTTTTTCTTTATGCATTTGGTATTTGTTGTAGTGAGTGAAAAGAGAGCTAACATAGTCTATGGTATTAGTAATGCCCCAGAAACAGTAAGTATTGAAATGTGAACCAGTAAGATATTTCTCAGAGAATTTTTTTTTTTTTTTTTTTTTTTTTTTTCTTTGAAAATTTTTT